>PVIJ01004730.1:0-113289 GCA_004024925.1 Scalopus aquaticus | reverse complement strand
GCAGCCGGGGACCCGGGGGATCCCAGAGCCTCTCCTCCCTCGGCGCCTCTGAGGTGGCTTCACCTGAAGGAGCTGACGGTTTGGGGGGCCAAGGGGTCCCTCTCCACGGGGAGCTGCCGGAGCAGGGTGGGGGTGGGGGAGGTGGGAGCACCAGGGCTCCCAGAGGGAGGGCCGGACCTGACCTCTGGACCCCCTGAGGGCCGGGCCCTGGTCTCCAGCAGCACCTGGTGGGGCTCCCTGGGGAGGGGGCTGGGACCTTTGCTCCGTGGGCGGGGGCCAAGGGGAGGGTCTCGGGCTTCCCTTTGGGGTGACACCCAAGGGCTCAGCCGGGGCTCCGCTTGTGAATCTGGCGTGGCCCTGAGGGCGGAGCAGGCAGTGCAGGGGGCAGCGGGCCGCTCTGGGGTCCGTGTGTGAAGCTGGTTTGTGGTTCAGTGAGTCACTTGCCTCATTCTCCCTCTCTTTGCATTTGTTGTTGCACAGTTGTGCTATTAAAATTCCTGAAAATGATATTTTGTTTTTGTTTTTGTTTTTTTAAAGATTTATTTATTTATACTTACAAGCTGGGGTACAGGCCAGCGGCGCGTGGCGGCGAGCGGGTTCACCAGCAACAGAGTGGGGAGCAGAACAGGCAGATGGACAGAAACACACTGCTGAGGGGCGCAGCGGGCGAGGCAGGAGAGGTCTGCTGCGCCATGTGGGAATCTCACCGGCCAGGTGTCGAACTCGCGTCTCTGCTATCGACAGCTCCACAGTGCAGAGCTCAACCGCTGCGCCACCAGGGAGGCCTGAAAATGACATTTTGTATAGGACTCTCACTTTCCTGCATCTCGGATGGAGTGCATTTGCACACACTGTACACCCACACACACACACACACACACACACACACATTTCCACACGAGATTAATGAGAGGAGCTCTTGGGGACTCTCGCTCAGTAAAAAGGCAGAACTACGGGCACACCAGCCCCACACAGCGGGAGGCCCCAGCGTGTGCCCGATGGCGACACTGGCAGCGCAGGGAGGGGGCCAGCAAGACGCTGCTATGTCCTGTAGCTGGTGGGGGCTTCCTCAGCCCCTGGGGGTGCCCCCACCCACACCTGGGAATCCACTGGGACCTTCTCAACCCGTTTTCAAAGGGACCCGGGCGATCCAGAGCCCCAGTGGGGGGCGGGGAGGGATCAGGCCCAGCGCCGGCACAGCAGGGCGGTTCCGCGCCGCGGACAGCCATGGACACAGCGTCTTGGGGAGCCTGCTGCACCGCCCTCTCTTAGGACCCGTATGTGCTTCCTTTGAATCGCTGCCAGTCACCGCCCTCCCGAAGCCCTGAAGGCGTGGACAAGGGCAGTCACGGGACACTCTTGGGCCTATACGCCGCCGCCCAGCCGGCGGTCTGAAAGAGCCAACGTACCAATCTGCCCCTTCGCGGCAGAAGCCTGCCATGGCTCCTGGGGGCCACTGTCCCTGCCGGCCTGGGGGTGGGGACAGAACGGAGGAAGAGAGGGTCCGACGGGCCGGGAGGAGGGCCTGAGGCTCAGCGGCCCTGGGGAGCCAATGGGACTTGTTTCTGTAGAATAGAGATGTAGGGGAGGGTCCAGGAGCCTGATTGGGAGGGGCATCTCGCTGCGGCCCGCCATGCCACGTCGTCACTCGACAGTATATAAGGCAAGGCGGGAAAGTTACCACTCTCTCTAAGGAGCTGCTCCCGCAGTATAACTGCCGGGAAAGCACCGCCAGATCTTCGGAAAGAGCGGTGGCCTCAGGTTTGTCCACTCACACCTGGGTCCTCTGACAGCACAGCTGGGATATTCAGGTCAGGTCTCTACTTGTCTGGGAAGGAAGGGAGTCCTCACTCCAGATTTCCTGTGACCCATCGACTTGAGCCAGTGTGGGGTGGACACGCCGGGAACACGTCAGAAACAATATTGTTGGGGTGTGTGGGTTCCGCTGACCGGGGCTGGGTGCGACTGGCCACACATGAAAAAGCACTTAATAGGGTGGGAGGACGGAGCCCTGGGCGGGTGTCCAGGGGAGATGCCGTCCCCCGCTGGCGTGCACTGTCGGGGCCTTCACCCTGCCTCGCCCAAGTCCCCAGCTCACCCTCACCCATGGGACGGCCCCGTCCACAGGGCCCTGTCCACGGGGTCACAGACCGTGAGGGGAGGGAGGGGAGAGGGGCCCACGGGGGCTGAGATGGGGCAGTGCCCAGGTGGGGTCCTGGGCTGGCCCCGGGAGGCTGTGGCTGGGTGCGGGGAGCGTCCTGTCCCCCGGCACTGGCCTTTTCTCTCTCTTTTATTTTTTAGATTTATTTTTGCATACAAGCTGAGGTGCAGGCAGAGGTGTGGGGCAGTGAGAGGGTTCACCAGAGTCAGAGTGGGGAGCAGAACAGGCAGATGTACCAAATCCACTGCTGAGGGGAGCTCGGGGAGGCGGGGGGGGGGGGGGGTCTGGTGCGCCATGTGGGACTCTCCCCAGCCAGAGATCGAACTCGAGCCGCAGCTGCCGACAGCTCCACAGCGCAGCGATTAACCCGTTGCACCACCGGGGAGCAGTTTATTCTCAGCCAGCCAGGGGTAGGGCCCTCCGACCTCAGAGCACCCTGAAAGGGATGGCCCAGCGGGCAAGACCCGGCGTGCAGAGCGCCCCCCCACCACTGGAGGACCCTCGGGTAAGTGGAGGCACCTTGCCAGGACACCCAGGGCTGGGCACAGGGCGGGCGACCCCCTCCTGTCGGCTCAGCCAGGCCCCCAGCACTGCCTGCGGCTCTCCCAGGGCAGCCCCCGTCAGCCGCCCGCCCTGCTGCCGCCCCTGCAGCCCCTGCGCCCTCCCCTGGGCCCAGACCACTGCAGTCACCGCCCCTCCCGGTTCCTCCAGGCCCCTCCCTCAGGCCCCCATCGGGACCCTCCAAACCCCCGTCCCCAGAGCCCCGGGCATGCCTGGCCGTGTCCATGAGGGGCCAGGCCCTCACTCACTGTCCCCTCCTCCCTGCAGGTGAAGTGCAAGGACTGCGGGGCCTTTGGGCACAAGGCCAGAAGCCCCAGGTGCCCCATCAGGAGCTGGGAGGGGGCTCTGGCACCCCGGGCCCTGGGCTCCCACCAGGGCAAGGAGCACCAGAACCCGTGGTACGGGCACCTGGCCCAGCGCCCGCAGCCCGGCAGCAAGTCTGTGCGGGTGGTGGCAGAGCCCCTGAGGTGAGTCCCTCGGGGGTCCTGCTCTCGGCCGAGGTCGCTGGGCCTGCCCCCACTGTGGGCACAGCCCTCCCAGGCGGGCACGGGGAGGTGGGCAGGGTCCTGGGGGTCCTCCGGGGATCCGTGCTCGGGAGCCCCGATAGTCCTGGGGAGCCCGTGTGGGCTGGGGGGCAGGGAAGGGCTCTTGCACCTGGTTGAGGGGCAGTGGGAGGCTCGGGGCGGCCCCAGGCAAGCCGGAGGAGCCTGCAGTGGGAGATGCCCCATGGGGGGCGGGACAGCTTGGGGGGCCCGGGCGCCATCCTGACCCACCATGAGCCCCGGGCAGAGGTGCGTGGCGGGGCTCCCTGTTGGGCACGGGGAGCTCTCCTGCTAAACCCTCTTCTCTGTCTGCAGGCAGGAGCAGCAGCGGTGGCCCCTGGTGCAGAAGCCCCCCAGGAGAGCCCCGGACCGGCCCCAGCTTGGGGACGATCCCATAGATGGCCCCATCCAGGTGAGTTTGCTGCTCCTGGGCCCTGGGTCTGGGTCCACAAAGGGGACCCCTCACTGGCTGGGGTGATTCGGACCTATGGGGAGGCTGAGCTGACGTCATTCTCTTTGTGTCCCCACAGCGCCCGTTCAGGCCTTATCCTGTCCCCACCAGCCGCAGACGAGGCCAAGGCCGGACCTGGCCCAGAGACCACCGCCCGGGGGATCTAGAGCAGACTCACACCGGCCTAGAGGTGTGTCCCGTACCCTGCCCTGGCCCGGGGGAGTCCTCACCTGCCGCCCTGAGAGAGGCTGCCTCCCGGCTGCCCTCTGAGGACAGCAGCTGGGGTGACCCTCTGGATGCCCGGCTGCCCCCCAGCCCCCACCCCCCTGCACTCCCCACGCTGCTTGATGTCCACTCAGCCCCCGGGCCCCAGTGGGCCCAAAAGTGGGGCGCCAGGGCTCCACAGTCAGCCTCGAGGCTCCAGGTAAGAGAGCCGCCCAGAGCCTCGCTCGGCAGAAGCCCCCGAAGAAACCCCGACTCAGCTCCGCCCGGCCCCTGCAGGAGGGCGGTGAGGGAGCAGAGCCGGAGCGGGTACCAGCGCTGCCTCCCCCACCAGGTTCCGGGAAACGCCTCAAGCAGAGCCCCGCCGCTGGCCCCAGTGCCCAGCCCGGACAGGCACGTTGAGCAACCTGCTGCGCATTTAACATCCTGTACCTTAGGCTCTGTCTATTAATAACAATATAAATAATTTGACATTGGTGCACGACTCTCTTTTCCAAGCCCCCGACCGCGCTGCCCCCCACATTTCCTCCCCACATGTTGAGACCTTTAATGACTGGTGACCCAAACGACCCCAGGCAGGCCCCCATTCTGGCAGCCTGGTCCCCCAAGGGCACCCTGAGCATCTCCACCCTCGGAGCGTCTGGCTTGGCCTCACCTGAAGTATCTGCCCAGTCCGGGGGCCGCCTGGGAATCCCCCTCCGTGTGCCCGGAAGTTTCCTCCCTTAGTAAAGTCCTTTGTGTAGGACTTTACCTACCTGCATCGCTCTGCAGAGTGCATTTGCACACACCCTACACACACACACTCTCATTTCCACACAAGAGATCAATGAGAGGAGCTCGTGGGGACCCTCGCTCAGTAGAAAGGCAGAACTACGGGCACACCAGCCCCACACAGCGGGAGGCCCCAGCATGTGCCCGATGGCGCCGTTGGCAGCGCAGGGAGGGGGCCAGCACAGACGCTGCCACGTCCTGCAGCCAGTGGGGGCCTCCTCAGCCCCTGGGGGTGCCCCCCAACACACCTGGGACTCCTCAGGGACGTTCCTTCCCCGTTGTCAAAGGGACCCAGAGCCCACCGCAGGCACAGCCATCTCCACGCTGCCCCGGCACCGCCCCGGCCGGCTCTGGCTCTGGGCAGGGCTGTGGACATGGTGGCGAGGAGGCCCAGGCCGCTCCTCCCATCTGGGACAGGCTGAGCTCCGCTTCCTGCGAATCAGCCCAGGCGCCCGCCCTCACCCGCCGGCCGCCCTTCCTGCAGCACAGGAAGTCTCCACCAGGACAACTGGGGACTCTCGCGCCCACAGACGCTGCCCAATCAGCACAGGCCACATCCCCACATGGCCGCGCGGGTCCTCCCGCTCCTCGCCCCGTCTCCCGTCGGGCCCTGCGCCTGGCGGTCACACACAGGCCCTAAACCCAGCACTGGCCTTCCCGGCGCCACTGGGCCTGGAAGGGACAGAAAACACTGGCCTCTGACTCAGCATCGCTGGGCACCAGGACAGAGCGGTCTCAGGGCCACGTGGGAATTCAGTGCCTGCTGGGTGCACTCTGCTGGAGTGGCCAGGCCAGGAGTGTGGCTGGGCGTGGGGTGAAAGGGCAGGAGCCACAGGGCCCCCCACAGAGACGCTCTAGGGCCCCACACAACCTCCCCCCTGCCTCCCCTGCAGGGCAGTGGCCCAGACACTCGCCCCAGGGCCAGACCAGACTGTGGGGGAGGGACGCCCCGCCCCGCAGCTGAGTCTCCCGCCCGTAACCAGCCGTCCGTTAGAGGTGCTCGTGCAGGCACCGCCCGAGAGGCAGACCGCTCTCCTGTGCCCGGGCCCTGGGGGACAGGTCGGCCGGGGGGGCCAGGGGAGCAAGAGGGACACACCCTGCGCCGGGTGGGGCAGGGCTGGTCCTTGACTGGACGATACCGTCAGCACTGAGCTCCTTCCGGGGCCACCCTCCCAGCCCCCAGCATGGAGGCGCCGCCCCAGTACAGGGGCAGGCCGAGCCCGCCGCCGTCTCGCCCCACATCCTCTGTCCTGGCAGCTCCTGCCCGGCCCAAGCTCTGGACCTCTGCCGGGCTCTAGTCACAGACAGACGCCTCCCCCGGGGCCGCCCCCGGAGAGCAGCTTCAGTCCCTCCAGCGCCGGGTGGCGAGGGCGGGGTCCCCCATCATAGTCACAGCTCACCCCTCCCCCGGTTCCTTCAGAGACCCCCCGGGATGGTGAGCGGCAGGTCGGGGAGACACCGGGAGGGATGGACATGGCTTGGGATAGAGCGAGTCATTTCTGGGGCTTCTCACAGGAAAACTCAGGAGAAAAGCCGGGGTGTGGAGAGAGAAGTGGGTCTGAGGGACCCAATGTACCAAATTGCGCCTCCCGGGGCAGAAGCCTGCCATGGCTCCGTGGGGGCCCCCGTCTCTGCCAGCCCCGGGGACAGAGCGGAAGAAGAGAGGGTCCGATGGGCCGGGAGGAGGGCCTGAGGCCCGGGGGCCTGGGGGGCCTCCTGGGGTGGGGGACACTGATGCAGGAACGGACCTGAGGGGAGGGCTCTGCAGGGCCCAGCCTGCACCCACCCGCATTGAATGGCGAGTTCCATGGTGGCCACCTCGTTCAATCTCAGTGATTTGACCAAAAACTGTTTCCGAGAAGCTGCACAGGTGGGACAGACTTGAGGGTCTCTGAGCAGGTTCCCAGGAGGCCCCACACAGCGCCGGGCCGGGTCTGCGGGCGGAAAATGCAGATGAGTTTGGGCAGACAGAGCCAGCCCGGGGCGCCCGCAGGCCTCAGGGGGAGCCGCCCAGCACAGGCACCGGAGTCAGCGACCCCCGGCTCAGTGGCCGCTGAGAGCGCCGAGGGCCTGCATTGCCCGGGGCATGGCTGGGGCCAGGCGCCCTCCAAAGGGGGAGGGGCGGTGACTGATGGGATTAAGGCCCAGGCTCCGGAAAGTAGGCCCCAGGGCACGGCCTCACACCTTCCCGAGGGGCCTGCTCCCCTGGGGTCTCACAGCAGCACCAGGTGGGGATCACGGCGAGGAGTCTGGGACCCCCGCGCACAGCACGCGCTGGGGAAGGGCGAGGGACCTCTGACTTCAGGCCGCGCCCCCTGTGTGTGTGTTTCCAGGCAGAAGGCGGGGCTGGGCTAGCTGGGCCTCTTTGGTGGGCACCCGGTCGTGGAGCTCCCTTTGAACTAAGAATTTTTAGAAAAGGGCGCGGGCACATCCGTGAAATCTGGGCCGTGGGCTCCGGTGTTCCTGGGGCTTCCCTGTGGGTGGGGCAGAAACGCGCCCGAGCGGCGGTCTCCCTGTGGTCAGCACCCCGGGCCCGCCCGCTTAGGGATCCGAGATGTGTCCACCTCGCACGGCGGGCTCCCGGGGAGCGCCCCCTGGCGCACATCCAGCTCTGCGCCCCGTTAGCCTTTCCGGAAGGTGAAGCGATGTCCACCCGCAGCCCCAAGTAGTTTCCACGGAGCACCCTGGACACCAAGGGCCGCACGGTGTGGGGCACATTGTCCACAGAAAGGGTCTCAGGGCATCAGGTTCCCCTGGGAGACCCCCGGCACCGGAAGGGCCACGCCCCAGCCCGGCCCCCAGGGGCCCCTGCCGACCTGGGCCATTGGCTGGGCCTCAGGGCTGGGCGGGGCCAGGGGGCTATAAAAGGGGCGGTGGGCGCGCCCTCCGGGTCATTTGGACTCGGCGGTCCAGAGGGAAGCAGCGTCCGGCGACTGGCTCCAGACCGCAGCACCAGCGCTCCGGACTCCGCTGCTGACTCAGAGGCTGCTCTGGCGCTTGAGCGCTGCGGCGTGAGCTTCGGCTTCGGCTTCGGCTTCGGCTTCGGCTTCGGCTTCGGCTTCGGCACCGGCTTCAGCTCCAGGACTTGGACAAATTCGCGTCCTCTGGGCCAGGGCGGCTGGTGCTCAGGTCCCGGCGGGCTGACCCTCCCCGCCAGGAGAACCTCTGGTCCCTCGCGGCAGCCGGCCGGGGCGCGAGGCATGGCTCCCGGGTGTGCGGGGCGGGCTGGCCACCAGTGGCTCCTCGGGAGCTGCGTGGAGCCCGGCCGGGTGGGGGCCGGCCTCCGCAACCTGGGGAACACCTGCTACGCCAACGCGGCCCTGCAGTGCCTGACCCACACGCCGCCGCTGGCCGGCTACCTGCTGGCCCGGCGCCACGGGCCATCCTGTCCGCAGCGGCCCTGCTGCACTCTGTGCGCCATGCAGGCGCACGTCTCCCGCGCCCTCCTGCACCCTGGGGAGGTGGTGGCGCCCGTGAAGGAGCTGCTCGCCGGCTTCCACGCCTGCCAGCAGGAAGACGCCCACGAGTTCCTGATGTTCACCATGGACGCCATGCAGCGCGCGTGTCTGCGGGAGCCGGGGCCCGCGCACCTGCGGCGCCGGGACCCCACCCTGGTGCGGCAGCTCTTCGGCGGCCACTGGAGGTCCCAGATCCAGTGCGAGCGCTGCGGCGGCGTCTCCACCACGCTGGAGCCGTACCTGGACGTCGCCCTGGACATCCAGACCGCCGACAGTGTGCAGCGGGCTCTGGAGGAATTGGTGAGGCCCGAGAGGCTGGACGGGGCCGACGCTTACCACTGCGCCGCCTGCGGGGACAAGGGGCCAGCGGCCAAGTCGCTGGCTCTGCACGCCCCGTCCCGGGTGCTGATCCTGGCGCTGAAGCGCTTCTGCGGCCTCACAGGCGCCAAGCTGGCCAAGGCGGTGCGCTACCCGCAGGAGCTGGACCTGCGCACCTTGGTGTCCGAGCAGGAGGCAGGAGCCCTGCAGTACGAACTCTACGCGGTGCTGGTGCACTCCGGCTGGGGGTGTCGCCAGGGACACTACTTCTGCTATGTCAGGGCCGGGAAGGACCAGTGGTATCGAATGGACGACTCCGAGGTCACTGCCTGCAGTGTCGCCTCTGCCCTGAGCCAACAGGCCTACGTGCTCTTTTACATCCAGAAGCAGGAACTGGAAGGGGCCAGCGGGCAGGACTCCCCCCGCAGGCCTCGCCCAGGGCTGACCACCACAGGTGCAAGCTCCCTCCCTAGGACCCATAGGGAGCCCGAGGGAGACCAGCCCCCTGTCGTCCCTGAGTCCCAGGAGCCTGAGCAAGAGACACTGACCCGGCCGGTCACCTTGGACCAGTGGAGACAGCGTCAGGAGCACGACCGACCCAAGCCCGCCTTCAAACTCAGGGAAGTGGAACGTGCCCTGCCCCCCGACGCCGTCGTGATCCGCCGGCCCAGACGCCCTGCAGGGACCACACACGGTCCTTCCCCGTGCGATGTCGGCCGGCCGCAGCGCTCAGCCTGGGAGGGTCCTGCCCAGGGGCCAGCACCCACGGGCCGAGCCCCTGGCACGGGAGGGAGAAGCAGAGCCACCAAGGGGAAGAACAGGAAGGCCCAGAGGATCCTGCTTGCGTTCTAGACGTCCGCTCCCGTCTGGGGTCGTTCCAGGCTGAGGTGATAAGAGCATCCGGACATGCAGGCTCCTCAGTGCTGGACCACATGCCCCGTCAAAGCCCCGCCCCGCCCCGCCAGAGCCACCCAAACCCAGCGCTCATCACCCTCAGCCGCGCAGACACGAGCCTGGAATTGCACCCTCCCCCGGCCGGGCAGTGGCTCCCGGGCTCCGTGGGGGGACATCCCCATCACACTCCTGGCACAGGGCACCCTAGCTTGGTCATCCCCAACCCTCCAACTGTGGGGGCAGGGAGAAAGGGTGGAGCCCCACATCAGGCACAGGTGGCCAGCCCCCACACATCGCTCTGCACTTCGTCTTGTCTTAGGGTGAGTTTCATTGCAAAAGCTACTCATCTGTCCCCAGTGGAAAGCTGTTTTGTGCCGGGCTTCGGTCGCTGTCCTAGGACGCAGGGTCCAAGGCGGGAGAGCATCCAGGCACTCGAGACAGACATGTGGACCCAGCCCGCTGGGGCGCGCACAGCGGCAGAGCACGCTCCAGTCCCTGCTCTGTCCTAATGGGAGCTGAACCTCAGGTGCCGGTTCATGGAGAATCACGAAGGGGAGCCTTCCCGGGTTTGCGCTCCACGAACACAGCACTGTGTAATGTAGCGTGTAAGTTTCTTTTTATTAATAAAATTCTCTGACATTGATGTCGGGTGCACAACTTTCATTTCCAAGCATTGCCGATCACAGGGCACACACATTCGTTTCCTCATAAAAGCTCATTTGATTGAGGTGTTTAACAGTTTGAGACCCAAGCAATGTGGCACAGATCGCCATTGTGGCAGCCAGAGGACCCCCCAAGGTGCACAAGCATTTCTACCTTCTGAACCCCTCTAGGATCAATTAAGAACAGGATCTATAGTGGTTCCTGGGTGTCAATGTGGGAGTTCAGTTCCTGAGCCGGGTTTACTGGGGTTAGAAATTCCAGAAGAGGAATGGGGGTGGGGGAGGGTGGCAAACACCAGGGATCCTTGGAGAGAGGCCCCAGGGCATGACCCTTGACCCTGTGGCCCCCTCCTGCAAGGGTACTGCTCCCCTGGGATCACACCCTCAGCACCTCTGACAGGGGCACACCGTGGGAGGGGGAGGGTGGCTAGAGACCTGCGTGCTGTGTTTTATGGACATGGAGTCCTTGGCTTCATTGTAAGTTCTCTGATGTCAGACTTTGACCATAGGCCTGAGTTTCCTCTGAGGGTGTCGGGAGGTATGGAAATGTGGGTGGTGGTAGGGCTCTATGGGATCGTGGTGTTCACTTTGATTAAAGAAAATTTAGAAATTGAAGCCTGAATAATATTAACCTAGTGAGGGCCTCCCTGGTGGTGCAGCGGTTGGGCGCTACGCTGTGGAGCTATCAGCGGTGGCAACGTGAGTTGGACGCCCGGCTGGGGAGATTCCCACATGGCGCCACAGACCTCTCCTGCCACGCCCGCTGCTCCCTCAGCAGTGTGTTTCCATCGATCTGCCTGTTCTGCTCCCCACTCTGTCTCTGGTGAACCCTCTCGCCGCCCCACGCCTCTGGCCTGTACCCCAGCTTGTATGCATAAATAAATAAATCTTTTAAAAAATTAACCTAGTGAAATCTAGCAAAAGTGAAAATGATTTTGGCTGACTTGGAAAATTTACCTTATTCTTCCCAAAAGATAAAGAACAAATGTAGACTATGTGACAGGTGTGTGCCTATTTTTGTCAGAATGTTTATAGGTTTTTGCAGATGCTTTTGCCTGTTGCTAAGACATGTATTGTTCTTTTGTCATGGTCTGTAAAAGTTCTGAGTAGTTTCATGAAAATCATGGAGTTGAAGACGTGATAGCCTTAGAAATCGAATATCTCCACCTTCCTCCCAGTGGGCACCTGTTTGTTTGGGTTTGCTTCTTCCATTCTGCAGAAATAAATCTATGAAGACCATGGGTGCCCCTTTTGGAGGACCAAAGGTCATCAGAAAAGAGGGGAAGGTAATGAGACCTTTGCTTGGGCCACCCCCAAAGCCTGCACTGACTTTGAAGAGGACCCGTCTTAGGGTCTGGGGGTGAAGCTTCACCCTTCGACACTGGGGCCTTGTCTCGTGGCCTAAATCCTACCTCATCACTGTCTTATAGATTCATAATTAAAGGTACAAATCCTCATTTCTGGCAATTCAAACTGTCTGGATGTGCACAGAAAACATGTCTACCTTTTGAAAACCTCTGAGAATACATGACCCACAACACCTAAGGGCTGGCCACAGATGGAATATGAAGTTGAACTTTTGGTATGATGCTGTTTCTCTTTCCATCTGATGAAACAGTGTTGGGTTTGTTGATGTTCATGTCAATAGCCTTCACATTTTCTAACACAGCATAATTTCTGGATCCACACTAGTCTGACATCTTGTCTCACTTGTTGGTAGTTTTTTTTAAAACTGCGTGGGAAACCAGCGTGGAGAACTTTTGAGCTTATTATTCTATCACAACCAATCAAGATATTAGAATTTTTTTTACTGCATCAGGCTCATCTCTAGCAAGAGGTATTAGAAATTTTAGAATGGACCCATCAGATTTCACTAGTCACAGCTTCTGCATGAGTTTGCCTCCAGACCGCCCAGGGGCACTAGGTTAAAGAATGGAATCTCATCACACACTAGCTGTGCTCCATCTCATCTTTTTACTTTCATGAACTTGTCTACTTTCATAACTTGTTTTACTTTCATGAACAGCCTAAATACTGCCTCCTTAATGTGTTATGGATCCTAACGAAAACGCAATAGCTTCGGCTGGGAAATGGCAGCCTGTGACCTTTAGCGTGGCAGATCAAAGCACCTGGGGGCACCAAGTTTAAGGACGTCCTTTCACAGTATTTTTTATGTTCATGTTGGAGAAAAGGCCATCCATGCAAATGCGTGCGAAAAAACTTAAGACTTGTGATGTTTGAAATAAGACCCATGTCTCCCAAACATACTTATTTACTTGGCTCGTTTATACCGGACAGAAAAGTTTAGAATTAAAAAACAAGACATTATATTTTGTTGTTAAATAGAGAACACAATGAAAACTGCAGCATACACACAAGAACATTAAATACCACGGGATGCTGCAATTTGTCTCAAAAGAACGTGGCGTCAGAGGGGACTCTGCCCTCGCCCCGCACGGTCGCCGCCCCAGAGGCGGGGCGCGCCAAGCGCGAGCGAGAACAGAAACGGGGAGCAAACGAGAGCCCTAAAAGCGCCGGGCCGGCACCTCGAGGCCAGGGGCCCACTCGCACCAGGGCGGCGGGCTCGGCGGGACCCCGGACGCGGCTTCCCGCGAGAGCGCGGCGGGGCCGGAAGCGCGCGCGGGCGCAGGATGTGACGTCACGCCGCCGGCACCGCCCCGCCCCGCCCCGGGGCGCCGGGTTTCCCGCTCGCTGGCGCGCGCCGGCTGCACTTCCGCGTTGGGCGCCACCCTCCGCGGCCGTCGTCGCGCTCCCAGGCCGCCTGCCGCCGCGCCCGTCGGGGGCCGCCTGTGCGTCCTGGTGCCCCGCCCGCGCACTGCCGGCGCCGGCCGCCCTCCCCTCGGCGCGCCGGGCCCGGCCCTCGTCGCACTGCAGCCCCCTGCCCGCCCGGCCCCACGCGCTGCCGTCCGTCTGGGGCTGGGCCGCGGCTCCCCGTTCACCGCGGGGAGGCCGCAGCGGGGAGCGCTCCGCCGTGTCCCGCCGCAGAACTCCTCGCGGAGTGGACGGGGTAGGGCCGGTCGGGAGGGATAGCTCAGCTGACGGCCGCGGCGGGCTCTGGGGATGTGCGCTCCTGCGTGGGGTCACCAGCGCGAAGGGTCTCGTGAGCGCCTCCCCGTGGCCCCTAGCTGGGCACCGCAGACCTGCGAGTCGTCGTGCTTAACACAGTGGCCGAAGACCCCAAACTGCAACCTTAGGGGCAGAGCGAACTTTCGGGCGCCGCTCGCATGCATGAGTGCGCGCTCTCGGCGCTCTGCTTCGCGCCCAGGGTCGCATCACAGCTTAGCACGACAAGAATTACTCTGGGACACTGTCCAGCCTTAGTCCTTGAGCGCTCCTCCAGCCAGCGCCGGTGTTCCTCTGCCAGGACGCGGCTCCGCCCCGCTGCGTTGGGTGGTGCCAACGGCGTGTATTTTCTGGAACGACAAGAATCTCCAGGTTCATCCTGTGAAATTTCTGCTCCAGACTTGGAACGAACCGTTTCTCCAAGGAACATGTCTTTCAGTTGCGGAAAGAATTTCAAAAACACCTGACTGTGTGCGCTCCACAGGGCGGGGCTTGGTCGTGGCCTCTCGCGGAGGCGAGGACCGGCGCGTCCTGACCGGCGCGCGCGCCCAGCTCGGGCGTCTGCTCACCCGCTGAGCAGCAGCGGCAGGCCCAGTGCACGTCTGCCAGGACTGCGCGGCTCGGGCCAGGGTGGACAGTCTGACAGCTGGACCTGACCCGCCCACTGGCCGCAGGGCCACACGGGCCCTGGAGCCGGGTCCCTGCTCTGGTTACTCCCGCTCCCAGGGGAGAGGGTGCGAGGGGCGCTGAAGGCCGCGCACGGCCCCCGTCTCCGGCAGGGGGCGCCCCGCCGCCCCACGACAACCGGCGCAATTCCCGCCTGCGCTGGGAGCGCCGACTGGAGCGCCCCGAGGGAGAGGAGGTAAGACGCGGGGGGCGCTCCTCGCGGTGGCGGCCGCGCTTGGGCGGAAATGACTGGACGCGGGACTGCCCTCGTGGGCAGGTCTGAGAGCCGCGCCGTGCGGGTCACGTGCTCGCTGTAAGCCCCGTCGCCGGCGGTCACGCGCTGGGTGCGGGTCACGTGCTCTGTGCGGGTCACGTGTGTTTCGTGGTCACGTGCTTTGAGCGGGATGCATCGTTGGTGGTCACGCGCTCTGCGGGTCACGTGTGTTTTGTGGTCACGTGCTCTGAGCGGTATGCATAGCTGGTGGTCACGTGCTCTGCGGGTCACGTGTGTTTCGTGGTCACGTGCTTTGAGCGGGATGCATCGCTGGTGGTCACGCTCTGTGCGGGTCACGTGTGCTGGTGGTCACGTGCTCCGCGGGTCGCGTTGCTGGTAGTCACGTGCTCTGTGCGGGGCGCGCTCGCGTGCACGATGCGGGGGACGTCGCAGGCGCCGACAGTCCCCAGCAGCTTCGCGGGGCGCGGTGGGGAGACACAAGCATCCGCTGTCGGGGCGCGGGGGCGGAGTGAGGGGGCCACACAGAAGCCGCCGGGAAAGGGGAGGCGGCTGTCGGGTGGGCCCGCCCTGTTGGCTTCGCCTCGCTGGGCCCGCCCTGTTGGCTTCGCCTCGCTGGCGATGTGACGGGGCCGGAGCAGGACAGGTTTCATGGGAGGGGAATGAAATTCGCCGAATTGGGCAGCGTCGGTGGTGGCGACCGGGTTCAGGCGTCTGGGCTTCCCGCAAGGGGCGTGAGAGCGGAGTCGGAGTTGAGGACGTGTGGCGGGTCTGGTGTCCGCGTTCCACGACGTCTGCCCTCCGAGTTCTGGACTAGACGGGGTGACCCGCTTTGTAGGAACGGTAGAGTCGCGCCTGTTTCTGGAGCGAGCGCAGCGCCGAGCGCTCGGGCGTGGAGCAGCTGCTAAAGGCACTTGCTTAGATCTTGTGAGGTGGTTTCTCCCCGCAGATGGCAACTTGTTTTATTTTGCCGAGGAATTTAAAATTTGTAATAGCCGTTCTGATTACCGACCGAAAAGTGAAATCTTAGCTATTAATGTTAGCTAATAGCTAAATCTTAGCTATTAAGTCTAAGAAACGCTGTTCGGCGGATGGCGGTTGTGTGTGCTTCCCTCTGGTGGCTCCCAGAGGACGTCTCAGGACCTTCCTGTTATTTTAACTGCTTTAAACTTTCTTGGGGCCGATCGGGCCTCAGAGGTGGCTTTGTCAAAAAAGCATTCAAATGAAATGTGCCCGATGCATCAGCCTGGTGCACGGGATTGAAAGGGGGGCTAGAGGCAGTCAGGAAAGCCCTGGAAGGAAGATGCTAAAGGTCAGTGAAATACTCTGCGCCCTGGGGGACCTAGAAGGCTGTGCTGTGCCCAAGACTGGACACATGCTTAGGAAAGACCCATGTACTGTGCGCCTCAGGCTCAGGAGCCGCAGGCGAAGATGAGAGGAGTTGAGTGTGCGGGCTGACACTGAAGAAGGGCGCCAGTGCAAAGAAACCTGGGGACATAGTGGTATCTCGTGGCCTCAGGGGCTGGGGCTCTGGCTGTATCTCAAATCCCAAGGTCACTGTCAAGTTAACAGAATAGACTTTGGTGGCTACACATGACAAAGACCCTCTGAAAGAGTTCAGCCTACTTAAGGTAGCAACAACAAAACCTGGGAAGGCTGGAGAATATGATTTCCAGAGATAGACAATTCATACTACCCTGAATTCAACAAAAAAATAGGAGTCCTGTAAAGAAACAAGATAGTACAGCCCATGTAGGGACGGACGGATTGTTCCTGAGGAGCACGGACGTTTAATTCACTAGACAGGCTTTAAAAACATGTCTCAGTTATATGCTCAGAGAACAAGAGGAGACCAGGCAAGTGATGTTTCACCAAAGCCAAGTTTCAATAAAGAGAAATTATAAAATGGAATCCAATAGAAATTCTGGAGCCCAAAGTACAATAGTCACAATGAAAAGTATAATAGAGGACTTCAGCATCAATTTGTGTAGGCAAAAGAAATAACCAGTGAATATGAAGAAAAACCAATTGGAATAATCCAGTAGTATTTATAAAGGCACCAAAGACAGCCCTGCATACGGGGCTATGTTGTCTTCAGCTGCTGTGCATTAGCGTAAAAGTCCTGCATACCCAGGCTCAACTTTTTGCATGCTGAATTGTCTTAAGCAGGGCTCAAATTGGCAGGTTTGTAACTGTCTAGAGCCTGAAACCATTTAGTGCTTACCCACCAGATCCCCTGATCTTATTACGAGTGTGTGTGTGTGTGTGTGTGTGTGTGAGAGAGAGAGAGAGAGAGAGAGAGAGAGACAGAGAGACAGACAGAGAGACAGAGAGACAGAGACACCCATCAGTGGAGATAAAATCCCACTGGGGTGTGAGCTCTGAGAAGAGTGTGTCCATCATTCCTGGGAGTTCCAACCCTAGTGTAAGCTCCAGGCTCAGCAGGTGGGATCTGCCCTTCCCCACCAAAAGCAGCACAGAGGCATAGGTGATTCCCCGCTAAGCCACCAAGTGGCTAAGTCCCAAAGTCAGCTGTGGCCCAGAATGATTGCTAAAGTAAATTACTGCTTGGAAGTACATAGCAGAGTGGTTTATGCTGATTAAATATGGTAATATAACCTGATTAAATTTTTGTAATGCAAATAAGGAAAAGTATACCTAGGTCTCAAGTATATTTATAAAATGTTTTTTTACTTAAAAACACAAAGTGCCTACTATAGGGAGGGAATTATGTGTAGTAAAGCAAGTCAGAATGACAAAAAAACACTGGATATTTACATGGCAGATCGTTTGATACTTTTTTTTAAGATTGATTTATTTATGCATACAGGCTGGGGTGCAGGCCAGAGGTGTGGGGCTGTGAGAGAGTTCATCAGAGACAGAGTGGGGAGCAGAACAGGCAGATCGACCGAAATACTCTGCTGAGGGGAGCAGCGGGCGAGGCAGGAGAGGTCCGTTGCACCATGTGGGAATCTCCCCAGCCAGGCATCGAATTCCCGCCAGCAGCTCCACAGTGCTGCGCTTAACTCTTTGTGCCACCAGGGAGGCCCTGATAAAGTACTTTTTAAAAGCTAGTGGACATTAATAAACACTGAGGGCTCTGAGGCTAAGAAGGACAGGGAGGGAGAAAGGGACACGGGATATAGGAGATGGTGATGGAGGTATAAAGGGAAATAAATAAAATACTATATAAATGAACCCCAGAATAGGTGAATACGATTTTTGAAGGGAATACAATTTTTGATGGGAAGCAAAAGGCTATTTGGATTTAAAATCTTGTTTCAAATTCAAAAACACCAGAAGGTGACTTCAACCACAGGTAACACTCGGGGAACAGCACGTAGCTTCACTCCCCAGGGAAGCCAGAATAGCAGCTTTCTAATAATTTTGCCATAGATACCTGTGCTAATTATAAGTGCCTGGTAATTATAGATCGTTGACAATTAAACATTTAGGTTTGCTTCTTGCTCCCTTTCAATTTCCCTGGGACCAGGAATATAGTAGAGGGATCGAACTTCTACTTTAAAGAAGTGCCCATTTTCTATAATAACAATTTGGTGTCTACAACTCATTAGCCCTCATAACAACGCTAAGATAAAAGGATTAAGCTTGTTTGTCTTTGAGTTGGGTAAACTGAGTCACAAAAAAAGGTTCAATAACAAGATGTCATGGAGTGAGACAGTGGAAATTAAAACCCATGAGTGTGTCTCCAGGGTCTGAATTTCTAGTCACTAATCTGTTCCCTTAGGCCCTAGTTCACACCTGTTGTCCCTGCCTGATCAGTCTCTGCCTCAAGCCAAAAGACCAAGATGTTGAATTTTAGTTCATCACCCTCACATGACTGTTTCCACCCTCACTGCACAGCAGAATCGCTTGGGGGGATTTTTGGACACAGGGATGTCGCCCTTTGACACAGAATGTGTTCACTTAACCGGCCTCAGGTTACGATGGGGGATTGTGGCAATAGGGAGGGGCACAAACCAGCCAAGTTCTCTCTTGAGAGCATTGCCCCTGAGGTTTGATTTCAGCTTTCAGGTTTGTTCCAACGGAATACATTGGCAATTCCTGGAAGCAAAGCAGTAGAGACCTCCTTTGTGAGAACTTTCATTTTGTAGTAGGTTAACGACAAGGGCTTATGTGGTGTCGGATTGCTTAGGGGATTTTATCTTGCTGGTGTTCTCTTTGCAGAGCTGCTGTGGAAGGAGAACAGCACGGGCTGGGAGATGACTGGGTGTGGAACTCAGGACTCCCCCAATTAAGAAACTGGATGTGGTTATGGGATCATGAACTCCTGCCCCCACTTAGTCCAACTCAGAGGACTTCATGGAAGAAATTCAAGGAGTGTCCTGTGGCCTCGGAGCACTGAGCTCCCTGTGTCTCTGGTCTGTAGTAACAGTTCCAACAGCGATGGGGGTGGACCTTACACACTGGTATATGTTTATGTCTTTGGTACTGCCCCTGTGACCTTGCAAAGCCAGGGCCATGGCACACGGGAGAAACCTGGCACTGGGTGAAGGTTCTTGTAGTATCATCAGCAGGCAGTGGCTGGAGAGCACTGACGCTAGTGAGAAGGAAGAATGAGTGGGGATGAGCTGTGTGGAAGGAGCTGCTGGGAAAGAGACTCTGAGCGCTGTGCTAACACTCCAACACTCCAACTGTCAAGGAGTGCAGACCCAATAGATGCTTATAGCTGCATAAAGAAAATGAGAACTTCACCAACATGCTGGGGTTTTTTTTGGGCAACATTGTTTAATCAAATCTTTACAAATTATTGAAGAAGTTTAATTTGTTAGAAAATTTGACATACTCCCAGAATAAATTCTGTATTCCCAGATCACTTTATTATCTTGGAGATCTCACCCTTTCCCTGTGAAATTATTTCCTCAGGATTCTTAATTATTTGCTAACTTGTATATTAAAAGATTTTTTAGGGTAGGAAATCTTGCTTAAGTTTTCTCCACTTTGATTTTTGGACTACTGTCTCCTTGGTTTGAGAACCATCTTTCATTTGTGACACTGAGTTTTTGTACAATCTGAACCCTCATATGTGCCACGAGTGTTGCTTTGTGAATCAAGGGTTCTATTGACTTTTAATTGAATCATTTCTGTGTGAATTGCTTGGTATTCCTCAAGCACATTCATCTCTCACATCCTGTGTTAGCAGTTACTCCTTCACTGAGTTTCTTGTGCACACCATGACTGGTACTTGGCTGAATATTTGTTCACACTGATTACATTATTACCTAGGAGGTCTCACCTGTGTAAATCCTCTTGTGTGTTTCAAACTTACTGCTGTTGCTGAAGACAAGCTCATTCTTTCTATTTACAGTATGATTTCTCTTAGGTCATCCATGGTCAGACCAGTGACTGAGGTTTTGATGTCATACATATGTATCCACTTCTACATACATGTGTGTATGTCAAGTGAGAGTGACTAGAGGATCTTCCACGTCAGTTACAGTATTCCTTCAGTGTATGACTCTTCTGGCGTGTTTAGACATTAAAGCTATGGTTGAAGTCTCTCAAGTATAGTGCATGTTCGTTATGTGTCATCTCAGGTCAGAACAGTCACTAAAAGCACTCATTTTCTCTCCATTGTGGATTCCCTCGTGGCGTCTCAGGGCAGAGCACTGACTGAAGGATTTCCCACACTGACGACACTCGTATGGCTTCTCTCCGGTGTGAGTTCTCTCGTGCCGCCGAAGGGCAGAACACTTACTGAAAGTTTTCCCACACAGACGACATCCATATGGCTGTTCTCCAGTGTGCGTCCTTTCATGCTGTCTGAGGTTAGAGGACTGACTGAAGGCTTTCCCACACAGACGACATTCATATGGTTTCTCTCCGGTGTGAGTTAGGTTGTGTTTTCTAAGGTCAGAGCTTTGGATAAAGGCATTCCCACAGATATGGCACTCATAAGGTCTCTCTCCAGTGTGTGTCATCTCGTGCCGTCTCAGACTAGAACAATTCCGGAAGGCTTTCCCACACAGATGGCATTCACATGCGCTGCCTGTACTGTGAATCTGCTTGTGCTGGTTAAGGTTGGGCTGGCCACTAAGGGATTTTTGACACTGCTTGCTGATACAGGGTTTCTTTTCCATGTGAGTCGGTAACTGTTTATTCAATGTGGGGTTGTAAGGGAAATCTCCCATATCACTACATTCAAAGGGATTCTCTGAAGTCTGAGACACCTGGTTTGGGGAAGAAGAAAGGCTATTAGAGGTTTTTCACATACATTCATACATTCATTATTTTATTTGTACACACACACACACACACTCTCTCTCTCTCTCACACACACACACACACACACACACACACACCTCCAAAACTAATTATTGAGTGATACTCTTCAATTAAAATCTTTCCAGTGTTACTTGCATACTTGTGTTGCACTTCCCTCCTGCATACACGCTTTTGCAGCATCCCAACTGCAGTTTATAGACTAATTTTGAAGGCCTCAATAGGTTTCAAAGATTAGGCATAGGAACAATATGTAGCTGTCCACTCTTTTTTAAGATCTCAGGTTATAATTTTGAGCCCTTTAATGTTTTCACTAAACTCAAACCATCCAAAACTTTTTGCTGAGAAAGAGCTAAATCTCAACTTAATGTACGTTAGGATAGTAAGTTCATTCACTAACAAACTACTGCCATGTCTTTGATTTGAATGATCAGGGTCAATACCCATGAAACTTACTATTGCCTTGATTGTAGGTATGTCCTTCTTGCTGATATGATGTGTGGCCACCATTTCTTTTTCCTTAAGGGTACTTTCCCTGCCTAAAATTAACATTTAGAATGGCTTTAGGAGAATGAAAACATTGAAAAGCACCAAGACCTGTGTATGGTTAAAAACTGGCACTTCAAAAAGGCAAATAATACAAAGAAGAAATTCTCTAGGAAGCAGAAACACACTAAGGGAATTGACAAAGATTCAGAATTGAAATATGAAAAAATTAAAATAGGGATGAGATAGTGGGTTGGTAAGGAAAGGGAAGACCTTCAAGGTGGGGGTGGGGGCATCAGGACAGAGTTGGTATGTGAAAGTTTAACTTCAATACATGCTTGAAAACCCTTTTCCCTAAAGCCAAAGAAATGTGACTAATAAATGCACGGACTAATGACATATGAAGAATTTTTCCCCATTGTACTTCACATACACTTTAGAAACTATCACTCACCCAATAAAATCTTGAGTTGCTATGTCTAAGGACAGACTCCATTACCATGGCCTGGCTCCTGCTGGCTTTAGCGTCCTGCTGCTTACCTGGACTCTGGCCTTGGAGAAATCCTCTTCCCCCACTCCACAGCTCTTCTTGCTCCAACTGGAAAATTATATCTGATTTGGAGTGCTGATATCCTGTTCATGGGGGGGAAAGTAGATATTGATAGGCTTTGAATTCTGTGCTAATAAACATGCATGATCATCAAAGCCAACACAGACTCCTTAGAAAGGATAACGAGAACACTGATTCTCAGACCAGAGAGCAGCAGCGTGAGCAGAGAAAACAGTGAAGGTCCTCCCAGAGCAGGGAGAGAGCCAGCTGTGTCCACACAGCAACGGCCTCCAGACGCTGATGTCTGTGCCGAGGGCAAAGACAGATCGAAGAGTCCTGCCTTTTCCAAAGCGGAGAAACTGAATGGGTTCAGTGAATTGAGGATTACTTTAAAACAGAAGACGAACAGCTAATGAACATAAGCTTCAGAAGGATAATCAAAGTTAGGTCATTTTTCACTAGTCAAGCCTCAGCATAGTGGCTACAGCAGAGTATTTAGAAAACATTTCATCAATTTCTTTATGTATTAAAAAAAATCACTGATTTCTGCTGAGTGTTAGACATTAACAATAAAGACATTAAATTGGGGTGAATATTACATTCTAGCAGGGTGACAAACTAGATGTAAGTAAAACAAACGACTTTCCTTCATGTCATTACGAAGTCTATGAAAGAATCAGCAGAGATTGGGTGGCATCTTGGGAAGCTGTCCGAGATCTTGCGGAATGAATGAATGAATACCTGCCTGCGTTCATCTATGAATGTTGACGCTTACCCGTGGAGACCAGGTGACTGATATTTTCCAGCATCACGTCTCTGAACAGCTTTCTCTGCCATGTGTCCAGAAGGGCCCATTCCTCCTGGGTGAAGCTGACAGCTACATCTTCAAACGTCACTGACGCCTGGGATATGGTGGACATTCTGGTTTAGACAAGTGCGGTCCCTACCAGTATCCAGAGGAGGAGGGTGAGGATGACAGCACTGAGGAAAGGGGTGGAGGGTGTGCGTGTAGGAAAAACTCAAACCAAGTCTGGGGCCACATCGGCTCATCCCCAGTGCTGAGCCTGGTCTCCCTTTCAGAAGCGTCAGAGACACTCACAGCCTGCCTTAGCGGCATGGCACTAGGAAGGCGTGTCCTTGAAGCATGTCATGACATAACCTGGAACTCTACATTTTCTGAAATAAACAGGTAATTATGACTGCCAGACATGTGGTTATAAAATTTATACTTGAAAATTCATAACTAACTCTCCCTGTTTGATTTCAAGTAACTCTGCTTGTCATCATAAGGCAAACGATAACCGTGATTGGCCTCTTAGACCACAGCTGTGATACACAGCATTTCCCAAGATGAACCTCAGTTTCCTCATTTATGAAATGGTTTAATAACCGTTGTGTTGAAAGATCCCATAAAAGGAGGGATGAGGCTCTTACCTAAGTAAACACGTGTAAATACAAAGCCATCAGTCTACTACTCATTAACACGTTGTATGCGGGAAACGTAATTATAAGTTTTACGTTGACTGGTAGTAGAGCGCGGGACACGTATTAATACATTTTTTATAGACTAGCGGTAGAATGTGGGTAACATAAATATGTTTATTTTTATACTTTTTTATTGCTCTGAAAAAAAATTGCTCAAAAGCAATGTTGGGTTTGCGCAGCACACACAAAACGAAGCAAAACAAGTTACATGTGTAAACATTGTGAGATTCCCCTTCACAGGGGAAAATGTTTTAAAAATGGCCCCGTCACCTGTTAGCCCGCGATAAAAACTACCCGCAAACAATGTGTTAAGATACCTGGTCACCTTAAAGATCTCCAGCATTCTTCAGAAAGTAAACCTTACGGAACTCGGCATCAGTACATGCAGCTGCTCTCAACTCTCTAGGACTCCGGTGTCCATAAAATGGGTCAGCAGCACCCATGGGCCCCTGAGGCCCCTGCTCTGGCAGGCGGTCCTGTGACAGAGTCACGCCAGGTGCCCCTGTGGGGTGACGACACCCCGTCTGTTCTCTGGGGCCTCCCACACCACTTGTCACGCTCTAGCCTGTCTCTCTGCTAAAGGGTTAAAGAAGCCTTGATTGGATTTGTTTCTTAAAAACATTTCCAAAGGATCTTCAGTTTTACTCTCTTCCTTTTCTTGAACGCACAGCCACAGTTAAGGAGAAAACACTCCTATACAGAAGTTCCAATTATTGATTACAAAAAGGTGAAATGCGTGATTAGGGTCAAGTATGATGAGAATTTAAATTGTCTTTTTAAGAAGTTTCCAAAAAGCAAATATGTCAGAACTCTAAATTTAAAACTGCAAAGACGAACGAACGATTAGTCATGTCTTCTCTGGCCTAAACTTCTCTTGTGCTGAACAATTCCTGGACCTCTGGCACGGGACTCACTGAACTCACCAGGTGAGCCCGCGGCCTCCCGACTGCAGTGTGCCCCCATCTCTGTCAGGGCCTCACACGGCCCGTGCCCACTACAGGTGGGGACAGCGCTGAGGGAGTTATTTCCCAAGGAGTCCATGGGATGAGTTAGAGAAAAGAAACTCCTCTCATCTCTTCCGTAGATGCACCACCTTAATGGGGCGTTAAGGGTGTCATAGGAAGGACATTAGTGACTGAGGGGTCCCTGGCCCATAAGAGCCATCCCAGAGTCCTGGGAGCTTTCCCTGCAGCTCGGGTCCCCGACGTCGCTGCCCACCTGCGCTGTGCGGTGACTGAGTGGAAAGAGCCCCACTCACCAGTGACTGCATGGTCAGTGGCTGCTGCCAACCGTTTCTCTCGGGGCCACGCCAGACAGTCCACCGTTAAGCAGGCAAAGCTGGGGAGGGAGAAAGGAGCCGTAAGACCCCCAGTCTCAGGCGCACTGTCCAGGTGCACCTGCCACGGAGCCCGACCCTTCCTCCGGGCGCACCGCCAACCTCGCCAGCAGGCGTGCAGTGCCTGCTGGGAGCAGCACACTGGAGTCTCCTGGAGTCAGAGTGAGACGGCCACACCCCTGCTGCTAGTAAAAACCGCGCTAATACAGGCATCTTAAGGATAAAGCCCTCAAAACCACGGAGTTTTGCATGTCTGTGGCATGTTAGTTCCTCCCCGACGCACAGCGCAGCCTCCCTGGCTTGTGCGCGTTTCCCCCCGAGGTAAACACTGGGGCCGCAGACACCAGCACCAGTTACCCCAGCCGCGCAGCGCTGCGGCGCCTCACGCCCTCCTGCGCCACTCAGCCCGAACCTCAGTCTGTGCGCCATGGGCTTGCCTCTGTTTTAGGGTGCGGCTCGCCCAGGACTTACTCCACACGGCGGGGTCAGTGGCACCCAGTCTTGCTGGCGTCAGAGAGCAGCGGGAGGGCCTGTCGTGCCGCGCTGTGCGCTGTCTCAGCCCTCGGGGTCCACGGTGCTGGGCAGTAGGGGATGGCTGGGCCCCGCCTCCCGCACAGCGTTCTGGGAGGCCCACCGGCTCTCCAGCTGCTCCGGCTGCTTCTGTTGCTGTCTCTAACCTGAAAGTGACCGACCTCTCCGGCGCCCCATTTCTGAGCTGTGAGCCCTGCTTGCAGCCTGACAGCTCACGCGCAGCGCTTCTCACAAGCTCTGCTTCCCGGACACTACCCGCCCCCCGCTCGCAGGGCTACAGGCTCCGCGGGCATCTGGGCGCTGCCCTGTCGCTGGCGCGCACTGAACCAGCACGACCCCTTACGGCCTGCAGCCAAGGTGTAGACAAGTCCATGATGTAGTCCTTGGGGCAGAAGTTAAGAAATAAAGTTGCCATGGTGCCCCAGTAAGGAAGACAGAACCCTGGATCTGCACCAAACGGGGCTCCCGAGTAAGGTCGCTGTGGGAGTGGGGGCTGGGAGCGCACCCGCAGTCCTTCCTCTTGGCCTGGGGGGAACGCCAGGCCTCTGCATTTTTTGGCAAGTGCACTAGATACTGATGTGGAGTAGAGCCTTGAAAAATGGGATAAATCCACGAATAAACTGAACCCTCAGCACGGGCTCCGGCCCGCAGACATGCTCAGACCATCACCTGGCGCCACCCCTCGCCCGTCTGAGTGGCAGTCGGCGGCCTGCGGCCCTGGGCCTGTGTCGTGCCACGCAGCACTGTCACCAGAGCTGGCACCCTGGGCTCCCCTGGCCCTTGCAGATCTACATTATATCCCTTCCAGAGCTTTCCTGAACCTTCAACCTAGCATTGGTGCCACACCAGTCTCCCCAGCGGGGCATGCTGGACACCCCCTGAAGTTGCGGGATGACTGTCGGCTCTGAGCAAGCTTAGGAAAACGGGGGACACCTGTTCGGTGCATCACTATTTCAGAGTCCCCAAAACTGCATGTGTGGGGAGATCCAGTGAGTGTCCAGTGCATGAAGCAGCGGAGAACTGGCCCTCGAGACACGAAGTCCTCGCTTTATACGCGGCAGCGGAGCGCTGGCCCTGCTGCGTGGTGCACTTCTGCCCGCCCTTCCACCTGGTGAGGCGCAGGCAACATTCACCCCTGAGGACGGGGCGGAGCTGCTTTCTGGACTGAGGTCCCGACGGTTAGCAAAGCCAGGTCTCCAAAGTGCAGGCTGGTGATTCGAGCAGTCACCCGGGAGCAGCCTGCCTCGCCTGTGGCAGGCTTTCTGGGGAAGTTGTGGGTTTCGTCAGCTCACTGACTTGGTTTCCAGACTTTCATGAGGAAATACTCGAAGACTCTTAAGGCTGCAAGCCCTCGTAGGGCCACAGCGCCGTCCCAGGGCCTGTGCCCAGTCAAGTGATACAGGAAGTGGTTGGAGGCGGGTGAGCCTTTCTCCTGCACCCCTGCGAACGTCCTCCAGCCCCGTGAGCGAGAAGGTGGCTTAGGGTGGACACTCAAGAGAGATGAGGAGACGGGCCACCTAACCTGGGATGTCCACCCCGGGAGCCGGCGCTCAGTAGCACCCCAGAACTCGGTGCAAGTGCCGAGCCAGTGCGGGGCACATTCTCTGCGTGGCGGGACGAGACCTGCAGGAAACGTCATTCCCGGCCAAGATCTCCGGGCCCTGCCACAGACCCAGCTTTTCACCAGACCAAGACCTACCGGGCCCCTCAGCCCTCCCTGCCCAAGCGGAGGAGCTGGCATAACCGGGTTGCTTTCGCGAGGAAGAGGGCTCACACCGCGGGTCGCCAGGCCTGGACCATGCGGGCCACTCACAGGGCCCTCGTCGGGTGCAAGCAGCTCTCCGAGCCAGTGTCCTCCAGAGCGAGTCATCCAGCAACTCTGCTCGTCCTCACTTCCCACCCTCACACAGCAAAGGAAGGGTACTCATTTCCTTTACCACATCCCTTTCATTCTTCTGGAAGTTACACTTGAGCTGGCCTGTACTGGAGCCTGAGAATTGTTTATAAAATATTCAGGAGTTCTGTGAACCGAGTATTCGGCCCCTGTTGGCTTGAATCTTGCCATGATGTACAAGGAGGTCAGTAACCGCCGTGGATCCCGGCTTACCGGCCTGTTTCCGAGAGCCAGCTACCCAACAGGACCACAGAATTCCATCTCTCGTCCCCCTCGGCACTGCAAGAGATGACACTAATCTCCATCATTTAATATTCACCCAGAATCTTGTGCTTTCACTTACAACCAAGAACATTACTTTAAAAATAGTGTAGTTTATGACTTCCAAAACATGTGTTTAAAAAGTATTTGTTTAGGGCCTTCCTGATGGCACAGGGGTTAAGCCTCAGCACTGTGAAGCTCTCCACAGCCACTGCAGCACGAGTTCAATCCCCAGCCAGGAAGCTTCCCACAGGGCGCAGCAGACCTCTCCTGTCTCCCGCTGCTCCCCTCAGCAGTGTGTTTCAGTGGATCCACCTGTTCTGCTCTCCACTCTGTCTCTGGTGAATCCTCTCGCCACCCCACACCTCTGGCCTACACCCTAGCTCCTGTATGCATAAACAGATCTTTTTTTAAAAAAAAGCACTTGTTTAATATGAAAAACCATTTTCAGCAACTTGAAAATATTCATACAACACCAAACCCAAATCCCCAGAGACAGTCGCCATTAGCGTCATGGTCCCTATCCCAGAAGCCCTCTTCCAGCAAAGTTGTCCATTCCAAAACGGGTCTCTTCCATCCCTGCTCTGTCTCAAAATCTGGATAACTCTTACAGAAGATCAAAGAAATCGTCACAAAGATGCCGCCCATGTCGCTCACACAGGAGGTGACGGGTTATCGACTTAGAATCTTGCCGTTTATTCAGGCCTGTACGCCCACCGTCGGTATCTTCGCCCTTCCGCTGTCTGGCTGAGCTGGGCTCAGGCTCCCGTGCCTGGCTCAGCAGCCTGTGCTGACCGCAGTTCCCCGCGAGCAAGGCCCTCTCAAGTCTGAAAAATGGGGCCCCCAGAGGGGCAAGTAGCCGCAGGAAGGGGAGGCTGAGGGTGACGCGGAGTGTGCGGGGAGGGGAGTGAGGAGCACACCTGGGACACGGGTGGCGTCGCCAGCGCCCCTCAGTGGAGTTTTGGCTGGAAGTGAAGGTGACCACAGAAGGAGGTGGCACTTCCTGCGGAAAAGCTTGACGTCACTCCTCCCCGGCCTGGGAGTGGGCTTCTGAGAGCCTGAGCGTGACGTCGGGGCATCTCGCGGCACAGACGGGACGTGGGTGTAAGGGAAGTCTCGGCGCTGCGGGGAGCACTGCTCCACTGCTGCGGGGCTCCGTCTGGTCGGCTGAGCGGACACTTGGGCTGCGAGACTGTCCCCGAGGGGGCTGGCCCAGGAGCCCGCCTGCCGAGAGGTTCACCAGGTTTAGGCTGTGGAGCCTTCCCCTTCAGGAGGGCGAGTACCAGCCCCGCGCCCACACCAGGGGCTGGCCGCCAGCCGTCAGCACGCACAAGGCGGGCGCCTGCCTGTCACTGAAGCAGGAACAGGGTCCAGGACAAGGCTTTGCTGGAGCAGCAGTGGAGCAGAGTGGCTTTCCTCAAAGATCCATGGCTTTACGATGTGCCAGCGGGACAGTTCTAGAAGGCGGTGATCACGGTTCCGTAAGCACGCAGCTGGGGTTCCCACTTCCTGCACTGAAGCTGGACTACTTCAGACCCATATACGCCCCAAGCCAGGTAGCCTCCCCATACTCCGTGACCGAACCTGAGCCGGCACCTCTGCAGTCCGGGAGAGCCCTCGGGCCCACAGACCTGCCCGTGCGCTGTGCTGAGCAGCCTGCACCCCGCGCGAGGCAGAGCCGCCACCACGCGGCCCTGGGCTCTCCAGACTACCGCCAGGAACACGTGTGGGCTAAGTGCCACGCAATGAAAATAATGTAAAAACCCCACCACGTTAACTGTTTAAAGAGGCTAAAGTAAAAGAGGCAGAAGTGAATAATTAAATATTGACATTCCAGGAATCCTTTGCCTTGAAACATTTAAAAGTTATCGAATAATTAGGCCTCCCCGGTGGCGCAGCGGTTAAGCGTTGCGCTGTGGAGCTGTCAGCAGTAGCCACGCGAGCTCGACGCCCAGCAGGGGAGTTTCCCACATGGCGCGGCAGACCTCTCCTGCCTGGCCTGCTCCCCCCTCAGCAGTGTATTTTGGTCGATCTGCCTGTTGTGCTCCCTGCTCTATCTCTGGTGAACCCCCTTGCCGCCCCACACCTCTGGCCTGCACCCCAGCTTGTATACAACAAATAAATCTTAAAAAAAAAGTTATCCAATAATTTTGGTAATTTAAGTACTTTAAAAAGACTTCAAAGCAGTATTATAAGAATGAAAGTAAGAGATGATAAGGAAAGAAAAGGGAAAATGTCTTGGCAGAACTACAGAACTTCCGAATGCGAAATAAAAGCCTTTTGGAAAGAGCTCACTGGGGGCAAAAGGCAGCAAATCAGCAGTGCTAAAAGCCGCTTGTGTATAGAGACGACAGGGTCTTAACGAGCAAAAGGAAAAAGAAGTAGGTAAAAACCACCGAAAGGATTAGACAAACTGAAAGCTTTGAGACACAATACAAAATCCATGTTACTGGTAAAGATAACAAATGAAAACAGTATGCCAATAAGTTTCTGATTTAATTCAACCAAGTATTCAAACATTTGAGAAAAGAAAATTGTGAATTTCTGAAAATTCAGTTTGGGAAAACATACAAAACAAAAAATAAAAGTCCCCTCTTCACAGTCTGTAATTCAAAAAGGAAGAACAATTTGAAGATCATTGTAAAAACGCAAGCGAAACATAAGACAGTGCTCAACAAAATGTGATCATGGAGAATGCCCAGAGAAGCCTGGGGAGCCGCTGCGACGAGGATCGTGTTCTACTTGTTTACAGATAATTTACAGATATTACTAAGAGATGGATTTAGAGACAATGGGTACTAAGTACGACCCACAGATGAAATAATAATTTGGTCACACAGAGAATGTACCAGGGGCAAAAGACTACACATTATGACAATTTGGTCGGAGCAAACACTTCATAATGAACCCTTCTGTGGCCTCAACAGAAACTCCCACGACATGGAGATCAAATGTATTTTTAAAATAGAGCTATGCACGCAGTCTTTAAAAGTAACAATGCCTATTCGGTGGTTCTAAGTTTTCATTCCTTCACAGGTCTCAGTGACCAGACCAGGCATGGTGACATGATGGTGACGCAGGGTAAGCAGTGGTTGAGGTTGGCCTCTCCTGCTTGATCACTCAAAGAGCCACAGGAAGAAGTCATTCTGTTTCTTCAACATCACCTTAATATTTTAAGGGCATTCGTCACCATTACAGTTTCCCAGTCCTCCCCCGGCTATTAGACACACCTATTCTGGAATGCGTTAGGGACCCACACCAAAATCACCTTCTTCAAAAGATCTGTCAGTGAAATAACATCTGTATCCTTTCACTGACCTTCCTTTCCTTTCAAAACTTCAGTCTAGAAAAATCTTTCAAATCCCAAAACCAATGATGAGCTAGGAACTATTCAGGATATTAAGAACAAAGCAGTTTACAAGGTGACATAACCAGTCTTGCCTTCTTGCCTCTCATATTCTACTAAAACAGACTGGAAGGCAAGGGCATAGAGCACAAGAAAATAGCGTTAAGGTGCAGAAAGTATAAAACCAATATAAATGTTTCTTTCAAGTGAATACTCTACATGGATCGTAAATCAAAATCCTACCTTTCGTGATTTTCACCCAGCTATCTAAAGCTATTCAGAAAGCAAAAAATAGAAGTTCAGTTACTCTATAATCTATATGTGAAAGCATCACACTCTGAAACATCTACCTTTAAAGTGCATAATAGGCCCTGCATACAAATGGTTTGTGACAAGGTGGAGGAAACCCCCCCTTTTTTTTAAAAGGCATTTGCCTACATACAAGGCATTCCTACATACAATGAAAAAAGACCAGAAAGTAATGACAAGCACAGAACATGTTGATATGCCAAATGAAAATTAGGCAGTAAATCTTGTAAATAACCTTGGCACAAATTTTTAAGTGTGTTATGAAAAGATCATACGCGAACGTATGTAAATGAGTGCGCTTGAGTTCTAGCCATCTTTTGTTGATCAGCACCTCCTCCTCAAGTCTTCTTCCCTCTGTGCCAACCCGCTTTTTGTCCATTTTCATTTACCCCCCGCTGCGTGCCCAGGCCCCCCCCCCTCTGTCTCCCCCAGCCCATGACCCACACCCCTTTGCGCTCCCTGGCGCTCTCCATCGCTCTCCTCCGTCACCGGGCCCCTGTGCACGGTCGGAGGCACAGACTGAAGAGGCGCCCTGCTCGGGGCAGCACACCCCGCTGGCAAGCGCCGTCACCGGCGGGAGGGAGCTCGGCACAGAGAAGGGGGCTGTCAAGGGCGGGCGGGGAGCCCCCGACTGGGCTCCCCAGTGGCACAGGCGGGGAGGCCTCGGCAGCCCGGCCCGCGCCCGGATGACGCCGGCGGGGAGGGCCAGGAGCCTGGGCCTGGACACTGCCCGGGCACGCAGAGGGCGGGGCGTCCGGGCGCTGCCCGCGAGTGCACCCCGAGCGTGGCCCTGGCCGCGCGGGGCGAGCGGCGGGAACGCGAAGGAAAGCGGAGCCGCTGGGACGGGGCGCGGCGTCGCAGCGACTTTACCGGAAGCAGACGCGGCTCCGAACCAGGCGGGCTCCGCGCGCGCGGCCTGGGGCGCCGGGGCACCCGCGTGCGCGTTTGAACTAGAAACCCGCTCGGGGTCCGGACCTTCGCGACAGGAAGCCACTTCCGGGTCGGCCGGAAGCGCCTTGGGCGGGGCTAGCGCTTCCGCTCCGTCCCGGGGGCGTGGCGGCCGGCCCTTGGCGCGCGGAAGTGCGTCACGCCATGTGCGCCCCCGAGCCAGCGTCGCGGGTGGCGCGTGGAGTGAAGGCGGGGAGGGGCCGCCTCAAAGAGCGGGCGGAGTGTAGGGGAAATGGGGTCACTCGGGCTCTTTTTCTCGGCCTCGCCCCGCGCCCAAGCCGCTGCGGTGCCCTCTGCGGCTCTGCTTCCCTCCCGAGCTTGTTGCCCACACGCGAAACGTTGCAAAAAGCGCTTGGGCGCGCGGGCACGCACGCCGGTGACCTAGAGGTGAGACGGGGAGAGAGCAGAGAAGCCAAAGCGAGCGCAGGGATCTTGGGGCTGGGAGGCCCGGTGCCGCCTGCCTCCCTGGCTGCTGTCTGCCCGTGTGCCCGCTCCCCTGTCGCATCTCGAGGGCGCCAAGATTCTTTTCCATCTGCAGGACTCAACCACGGACCTGCCGGGTGGGGGGTGGTTGCCCCGGCAGAAGCCTAGGCCTTAGCTGTCAGAAACGACTTAGCTTTTCTTCCAGTCTTTGGAGCCCGAGCTTGAGATCAGTCAAGAAGAGGACTCGGGAAGCCAGGTGGAGTTTGAGGAGGAAACAAACCTTCATCACTAGCTTGGAGTCGGAATCCCGGGACTGAACCATGAAATGTTCCTGTGAAGGCCGGCGTGAGCAGCAGCATGGGGAAGAAACAGAAGCCAGGGGGTGTGATTAACACGTGGCCTCAGTGTCAGCTCGGCAGAGAGAAGACCGGCAGAGGCACAGGGCTGCTGCTGTGTGCCCCGACTGCCAAGAACACTCAGGTTTCAGTGTTTGAGCCACGGGGTTACAGGGCAGGCCCTCCCGCCAGGGCCTGGATCCACACCAGACTCCACTGTCCGACTCATGAAGACGCCAGATCGACCTTAGAAGTAACCATTGAGCTCGCCTTCTGTCACGTGGTCTTTCAGACCCTTCTTGGTCTTCTCAGTTCCTCTCTCTTGCCCAGAGATACTGAAGGGCATCTGAGAACCTCACGCCAGAGCTCGTGCCTCCGTGGCAGTGGCCGTGCTGCCCCGCACCTGTCCACGCGAGGAGGAGGGTTTGAAGTCACTGACCACTGACTGTCTCTCCTCCTCACTCTGGCTAGCACGGCGTGGGCCCAGCGAGTGCGGCGCCACACGCGGGGTGTGTGTTCCCCAGACAGACGGGCCTCGGGGAAGCAGGCAGGGCCCGGCGCAGGGCCTTCAGAGCTGGGGTGAGCGGGCTGTGGCTTCCCGGGACGGCCGTGGAGCCAGGGATGTGGCCTGGGGACTGTCTGGTCACAGAGGAAGCCGGCAGCTTTCTCGAGGGGCCCGACACGCCAGCCTGAGCGTCTCCCTGCGCATCGGTTTGAATCTTCTGCCAAACGCTGAAGCGTCTGTTCCCATTTGACAAGGTTCTCTGAGCAAAACTGCCCACGTCCTGCTAATGAACCGAGTGTCCGGCACACCCAGTGCTCCCGCTCGCCTTGGGAAGCCCGTCCTGTGCGCATGGGGACCGCTAATGAGGTACAGGGAGCCCCAACTCCGGACAGACATTGCGCTGGTGCCGGGGCCGCGGACGGAAGTTCTCTGCCTCTGGAGCCGCAGCCAAGCCCTGCCGTCTCAGCCATGAGGAGTGCTGTCCTCCTCGTCGCCGTCCTCTCCCTTACGGGCCTCGTTCCACCAGGTAACGCTCCACTTGCTGAGGCCCTGCTGAGGGCAGCAGGCCTGAGGTCCAGTGGGGACCGGCACCCCGCAGACCCACCGGCACTGGCTGGAGTGGGCAGCAGTTCAGATTATCAGCTTATCAGAAGAATCCATTCCATGGGAAACCTTTACTGGGGTGCAAGCAGAGAAATAGATCCCTTGGCTTCTTCAGTGTCCTGCTCTCTGACTTTCCTGAAGTCTGCTGCCTTTTCTGTCTACGGTCAGAAGCCCCTTCTGAAAGACGCACAGGCACATGCACACAGGAGAGCTGTTACGTGTCTCTCAGAAGTTTCTCCCACGTTAGCAGCACCGACAGCAACAGTAAATGAAAACTTATCTGCCGTCATGTCGGGTGCCAGTGAGTGAGAAAAATCAAGACCAGCAGAGCTCCCTGCTGGCCCAGGGGTCAGTCTCAGGCTGGCACCTGTACGGCCTGAGTTCGATCCCCGGCCAGGGAGCTTCCCACAGGGCGCAGCAGACCTCTCCTGTCTCCCCTCTGTCCCCCTCAGCAGTGGATTTCAGTAGATCCGCCTGTTCTGCTCCCCACTCTGTCTCTGGGATGTCTTCTCACCCAGCCCCACACCCTGACCTACACCCCAGTTCTTTTACGCAATACAAACGAAAAATCAGGATAAGCTAGAGGTGTGTGGCCTACAGCCTGGCGAGCGGACAGGGCTGCTCAGCTCCAGCCTCTGCTTGCTGAGCTGCACCCAGTATTGCAGATTTGTCAGGAACGCCCAAATCCGAAGTTTGTGTCCATCAGATAGCTACGTCTTGGCTGAGAAATAGGATAACCAGGAAAAGAAAGGGGATCACAGAGGGAGTTCCAGAGGCCCTGTGGACTGCAGCAAACGTCAGGGACTCAGCTCGAGTAACCTCTTCTCTGTGTAGCCTGCAGCAGTTTCTGGGAGATCTGCGAGCGCCCGAATGGCGTCTGCCAGGAATTTTGCATCGAATCGGAAGTCCAAGCTGGGAGGTGCCTAAATGGCCGGCCGTGCTGCCTGCCCATGGGGAAGCAGCCTCTTGTGGACAGCACCACGCCCGGCGAGTGCTGAGGAGGCCGCGCAGCTCACTTCGGGAAGTCTTAGGCTCTTGCTCTTTCTGTTTCCTTCCTCGGGCTTTTTTCTCACGGGGCTCTTACTGAGTTCTCAATAAATGCATCGCAGGATCAGCCAGTACAAAACTTACGTTAAAACTTTCCATCATTTTTATCACCGATTCCTGTTGGTTCCGTCTTTGTATGTGGTTGGGGGAATTCTGGGTTGAAAATGACTGAGGTTGGGCGGGGGATCTTTGCTCACAGGTACTGCTTGGCCTGGCTCTGGGCCCTTCACCTGGGACGCCATTCTCCCTCTCTGTGGAAAATCCACTACTCGTCCCCGCCGCTCCATGGGGTCTCCCTCCCTGACCAAGAAGAAGCACACAGGAAACCTGCAGATCTCCGCACTGCACCCGGTGGCTGAGTCATGAACAGAGTGCCCCAGGCAGAGGAGTGTTTCTTCTGTGCCCCTGGGGGAGGCCCCCTAGTGTATGTGTACAGTACAGAGGTATGAAGACACACCCCGATGTGTATGGCTAGTGACAGATTAGTAAAATTTGAGGATATGAAACTGTTTTAGTGGTTTTCTTTTAATGCAAAGCAACTGAAAGCACCTCGAAGGTGAACAAAATGGTAAATTGTGGGAAAAAATCTTTCATGGTGTCACAGGCAAAATAACCTGCCTGCTACTCCTGTTCGAGGTGTGGCATCACAGCCTTCTCCAGGGCAGCGCTGCGCTCCTGACAGACCAGGAAACGTCTCCAGTCCACACCTTTGGCTGCTTGATTGATCGACTTTCCTTTGCGTCTTGTAAACCACCGTTTACAAGTGGTTTGCAGTTTCTCTTTGTACAAATTACTACAGATGCAGTTACTTAAAAGTATTACCTGACAGGATTTTAGGTGACATCTGACGTAAACCGCAGTGAGCAGATATTGGGGTGTCGGCGGGGATGAACTTTGGGAAGGCTCCCCGGTGCCCCTCCTGTTTCTAACAGCCATGGCGGGCTGCTCGTGTGTGTCCTGAGCAGCCACACTCTGTCTCTCCGGCCAGCAGTGGGCTTGAGTCCTCCCCCCCGACCCCGAGATCTCGACTTCCGTTTCCCTCTTCATTTTTTGAGAACCCTTGTGATTGTGTTAGGCCCACGGGGACAATCCAGGATGAACTAAATTGGATTAAGGCCACTTAATCAGTAGCCTTAATTCCACCTTCAGTTCCAGCCGCCTTTTTCTAAAAAGATTTATTTATTTATGCATACAAGCTGGGGTGTAGGCCAGAGGTGTGGGGGCTAGATTCACCAGAGACAGAGTGGGGAGCAGAACAGGCAGATCTACTGAGATACCCTGCTGAGGGGAGCCGCAGGGAGACAGGAGAGGTCTGCTGTGCCATGTGGGAAGCTCCCTGGCCAGGGATCAAACTCCCTGCAGTGGCTGCAGACAGCTTCATAGCGCTGAGACATAACCCCTGCGCCCCAAAGAGGCTCCCCTAGCCACCTTTGTGTGCTGTGTGAGGCAACAGTCACAGGTTGCAGGGGTTGTGATGTCACACCTTGAGCAGGCATAGCAGGCAGGTTATTTTGCCTGTGACAGCACGAAAGGTTTTTTCCCACAATTACCATTTTGTTCACCTTCAAGGTGCTTTTAGTTGCTTTGTATTAAAACCCACTAAAAGTTTTTATATCCTCAAATTTTACTAATCTGTCATTAGCCATACACATTGGGGTGTGTCTTCATACCTCTGTATTGTACACATGCTTCACTCATCTCATACCACAGTTCTCATGCCGGTGTTCTACCCCCTTCTTTCCCACATTCCCTCCTCCCTCCACCCCCCTCTGGTAACCAATATATCTTTCAGTCTAAGAATTACTTTGCTATGCTTTGTCAGTTTGTTTTCTTTCATTACTTATATTCCACTAGTGATTGAAATCATCCAGCAACTGTCCTACCTTTTAGCTTATTTCACCTAACATAATCACCCAGAGATCCATGCATTTTGTCCCCAGAGGCACTATTTCATCAAAAAACAAAAAGGAGAAAAAAAGTCCATAGGACTAATGGAATGTAACCAAATAGACCAATAACTGCATTAGCGGAGTTGCAGGAAAGGCAGAGGAAGGGAAAAGGCCCACAAGCTTATTTAAAAGTAAGAATGGGTAAAGCTTCCAGATTCTGAAGAGGGAAATGGATATCCAGATACATAACACCCCAAAATTCCCAAGTATGTAGAACCTAAGTGACCTACACCAGATAGAGTAAATTGTCAAAAGACAGAATTAAGAAAACACCAAAAGTTATACACAAAGGAGCTCCCCCCAGGAGATGACAAGCAGAATTCTCAACTGAAATGGGTGATATATTCAAAATACAGATAATAAAACTGTCAGGCAAGAATGCTCTACCTGGTTGGGCTATCTTTCAGAAATCCAGGAGAAGGGAAGACTTTTCCAAACAAAAGCTGAGAGAGTTAATCATCACCAGGCCTACTTTACAAGAGACATTTAGGGGAGTTCTTTGTGTACAGATAAAAAAAAGGGCATCAGTTAACATAAAAATCACGGAGATAGAGTCCAACGCAGCAGTGATAAATGTGCAGTCAGGGTGAAATTCTGTAATATAATAATGCAGAATTCTCTTCCAGTTCAAGTTTAAAAGTTGAAAGAGAACCTTACTAAAAACGACCAGAACTGCAGAACATTCCATCCTACGTCAGCAGAATGCACACGCTGCTCCAATGCACGATCCATCCTCAAGGATAGATCATGTGTTGGGACACACAACAAGTCTCAGTGCATTTATGAACACAAATCACAGTGTTTTCCAGCCACAATGGCATGAAACTAGAAATCAGCCATAAGAGGGAAGCTGTAAAAATCCCAAATATGTGGAGAGTAAACCGCATGCTAGCAAACAACCATTGGGTCAGTGGAGAAGCCAAAACATACTTGTAAACAAAGAAAATGAAAACAACTCTCCAGAAACAACCTAGCCTTGTACCCAAAGGAACTATGAGAAGAAGAAAACAAAGCCAAGAGGCAGTAGAAGGAAGGAAATAATAAAAATTTAGACAGGAAATAGAGATCAAAATACAATAAAAAAAATTCAGTGAGACCAAGAACAACTCCTATGAAGTCATAAACAAAGTGAACAAACCTTTAGCTACAGTCACTAAGAAAAAGAGAAGTAACAAATCAGAAATGAAGGAGGAGAAATTACAACAAACACCACGGAAATACAAAGGATCCAAAGACAGTACTATATGCCAATATGTTGGACAACCTGGAAGAAATAGATAAATTCTTAGAATTCTATAACCTACCAAGATCAAATCATGAATAAAAATATCTCAGTAAACCAATCACTAGCAGGGAAATTGAAACAGTAATCAAAGGCCTCTCAAAAGCAAAACCCCAGGACTGGATAGTTTCACTGACAAATTCTACCAAGCTTTCAGGAAGACCTAATACCCATCCTTCACAAGTTTGTCTCCAAAAACTGAAGAGGGAGAACTTCCTAACTCATTTTAGGAAGCCAACATTATCCAACTTCAAAACCCGACAAAGATATTCCAAGAAGAGGAATACTGTAGGTCAATATTTGTAACAAACATACATGCACCCTTAGGAATAGCAGAATTTGCAAATTTGCACACCTCAGAGCACTTCCAAGTACACAGGCACGTACGCGCACACGTGAGTGCACATTCTGGCTTTGTTTGGGGCAGCTAAGACAAGTGTATTCGCATTACTCCAACCCATTGCTGCTCTCAGCTTGTTTACACATGATCCTGGCAGTGAGATCTATTTCAGATGTTCTGTAAATAGAAATTGTGCAAAAACGTTCAATGGTGGACCTCCCTGGTGGCTCATGGGGTTAAGTCTCAGCACTATGCAGTTATCCGCAGCCACTGCAGCACGTGTTCGATACCCGGCCAGGGAGCTTCCCACAGGGCGCAGCAGATCCCTCCTGTCTCCCGCTGCTCCCCTCAGCAGTGTACTTCAGTAGATTTGCTTGTTCTCCCCACTCTGTCTCTGGTGAATCCTCTCACCCCCCACACCTCTGGCCTACACCCCAGCTTGTATGCATCAACAAATACATCTTTAAAAAACAATAAAGCATTCATTGGTGTCTCTGGGGAATGTGTGCTCACACCCTGAAGCTCTTCATCCTGTGAGGTGCTTGGAGTTGGTCCATGGATTTTGTCACGCGGGCAGAGCAAGCGTTGAGAGGGCTGACGGGATGGCCAGGCCTGTCATTTGCAGGATGAAATCTGGTCACAAACATGAGCCACAGGAGAGAGAAGACCCAGCACCTAGACGGGCACGCGAGCCCAGGGCGCCGCAGGAACCAGGCAGGTGGAGTGTGGGGTGGAGGTTGACGGACCCTGGTCCTGCCTGGCACAGGACCCCGACACCTTCCAAAGGCTCAGTCACTCGGCCGGGGCTGTGCCGGGCACCCTGCGGGCATGTCGGGCCCCAGCGCCACCCCAGCCCGCTGCAGCAGAAGTGCGGCCTGGAGGCGCCACCGAGCCTTTGCCGCACGCCGCCCTGTGGGCATCTCTCCTGGTGTGCGGGAGATGCCTCAGGGCCTGCCCAGGGGGCATCACGCTCCACGAGAAGCAAACCCCCAGTCCCAGCCGGCTGCGCCCGTGATGCTGGCCCTGACTGCTGCCGCCAGAAGACCCAGGCACCGGCGGCTGTCGGGGCACCAGGCCGGAGAGCATCACTCCTGGCTTCCAGGCGAGAGGCCCAGGACGCAGACTGCAGCCTCCCCGCAGGTCGGCTGGAGACCTGACTGAAACCTAGACCCGCGGCTCCAGCTTCGTTCATTTGCTTTCTCGCGCCCCCAAACCGCGCACGGAGGCGGCGCCAGATCATGGCTGAGGAGGGCCCATTTCAGCGCAGACCCCGCGGTGGCGCAGAGGAGACAGCTGGCCCGGGAGCTCGGATTCTGGACACTCTCCCATCCCTCCTGAGACCCCAGCCCCCACCGCGCACTGGCCGACTGGCCACGGGCTCGCCTGCCGATTGCAGGGACCCAGCTGCTTTCAGCCGGAGCGCGGGCTCTGCTGCCAGGGCCGGGCACTGCCCCCGCCAGCCCCAGGCACGCCGGGCTCTGCAGTGATCGACACAGACAATCCCCCCGATGTCGTGCGGAACGACCACTCAGGCCCGGACACGGCGCAGCTGCGCTCAAGAAGGCTGTTTCCTGCCTGTGCCGCCCCTCTGGTAAGTAGCCGGTCCAGACTCAGAACCTCACGCCAGAGCTCGTGCCTCCGTGCAGTGGCCATGCTGCCCCGCGCCTGTCCACGCGAGGAGGAGGGTTTGAAGTCACTGACCACTGACTGTCTCTCCTCCTCACTCTGGCTAGCACGGCGTGGGCCCAGCGAGTGCGGCACCACACGCGGGGTGTGTGTTCCCCAGACAGACGGGCCTCGGGGAAGCAGGCAGGGCCCGGCGCAGGGCCTTCAGAGCTGGGGTGAGCGGGCTGTGGCTTCCCGGAACGGCCGTGGAGCCAGGGATGTGGGGACTGTCTGGTCACAGAGGAAGCCGGCAGCTTTCTCGAGGGGCCCGACACACCAGCCTGAGCGTCTCCCTGCGCATCGGTTTGAATCTTCTGCCAAACGCTGAAGCGTCTGTTCCCATTTGACAAGGTTCTCTGAGCAAAACTGCCCACGTCCTGCTAATGAACCGAGTGTCCGGCACACCCAGTGCTCCCGCTCGCCTTGGGAAGCCCGTCCTGTGCGCATGGGGACCGCTAATGAGGTACAGGGAGCCCCAACTCCGGACAGACATTGCGCTGGTGCCGGGGCCGCGGACGGAAGTTCTCTGCCTCTGGAGCCGCAGCCAAGCCCTGCCGTCTCAGCCATGAGGAGTGCTGTCCTCCTCGTCGCCGTCCTCTCCCTTACGGGCCGCGTTCCGCCAGGTAACGCTCCACTTGCTGAGGCCCTGCTGAGGGCAGCAGGCTTGAGGTCCAGTGGGGACCGGCACCCCGCAGACCCACCGACACTGGCCCAGTGGAACTTGCGCCCCGGGGTCAGAGGTGACGCCGCCTGGCGCTGTGCTCCCGCACTCTCTGCGGACCCGAGCTGGGCATGAGCCCTCCCGGGAAGTGACCACACCCCACAGAGATCAGAAAAGTTCCCTGCACTCCTGGGAGGCTGGGCTCGGTGAGGAGTAAGTGGCTTCATGCCCCGCGGAGGAGAAACCCCCTTCCTGAGGCTGAGGGCCTCGGGCGGGGCGGAGGGGCCTCCGTCCTCTGTCGCCATAGTGCCTGTGAGCCCTGGAGTATTACGGAGCTGTTGGGTGCCGGGCGTATGTAGCTAGTGAGACGACAGTGAGCAAATTCAGCATCAGAAAACGAAGCGGGCGCGCGCGTGTCTCAGCGATGCTGGTTTGCCCGCATCCGGCGTTTGCACGTCTGCTCGTTGTTAACAGGCAGATGCGCTTCCGGTGAGAGGCGGAGACGCCTTAGAGCGTGACCACGGTGAAGCTGCGCTTCTCCCTGCAGGTGGCTCACCCCGAAACAGCTCACGGCAGGCTGTGAATCAGACGCGTGCAGTGGTGTCTAGCGCAGGATCACAAGCTCGGGGCCAGGCCTGGGAGCCGGGGGCAGCACAGCCGGGCGGGGAGAGCGTCAGCAAGCACTCCGCTTTCATGTTCGTCTCTCCCCAGAAAAATACCCGATTTCTATAGGATATTTAATAACAGTTTTATGAAGTGTATTATCTTTTGGAGCTCTATCAATTCCATTTCTGAAAAAAAGTGAGAGACAGAGAAGGGGGTGGAAGAGAGGTCCCGCTCCGTCTCTGTCTATGGAGAGAGAAAGGTTCCACTTCTTTAAAAAGTGTCTTCTACTCTAGGAGCATCAGCAGCTCAAGACATTAAAACTGATGTCGCCATCATCCTAGGCCCGATGAGTACCTCAATGAGCCCCAGAACTCAGAGAGGTTGGGGCTACCCAACTCTAACCTTTTGATCTTAGGTACACCCAGTTTTGCCAGATTTTTCAGGAATGCCAAAATCCACAAATTTATGTTGAAGTGATTTTTAGGTGTTGGTGTACAAAATCAAACAACCCCACCAAAAATTCCACACAAGATCGTTGCCAGGTCCTTCCCCTCTTCGTTCTAAAGACGTCGGGTGGACTAACCAATGCTTAGGTGACCTCTTCTCTGTGCAGCCCGCGGCAGCTTCAAGGAGGCCTGTGAGCCTCCCAGTCGGGCCTGCCAGGAATTCTGCATCGAACCAGAAGTCAAAACTGGGAGATGCTTAAACGGCCAGCTTTGCTGCCTCTCTGTGAACAACCAACCTGTGACCGACAGCACCACGCCCACCTGGAGCTGAGGCCTTTTTAAAGCTTTGTTTTGGAATGGTTGATTCTTTTGTTCTCAGTCTTCTCCCCTTTAGCCCCTTCCTCTCTCTGTCTTTTCTCATGAGGCTGTTAGTGAAATCTCAATAAAATAGCAAACTGAGCCAACACAAGGCCTGTTTTAAGCCTTTATATGTTATCGGTTGTTTCCTGTTGTTCCCTCTTTCGAGCTGGTTGAAGCAACTCCTGGCTGAGGGTGACTGGAGTTGGGCTATGGCGAGAGGAAGGTGAGGAGATCCTGGAGGTGAATCTGAAGCCATCCAGACTGGTGCTGTGACCCACGGCCGCTCTGGGGGCCTGGGTGGGAAGAACACCTGAACCCGTGCTGTAAGGCAGGCGCACCGCAACAAAAAAAATAAACATGAATAAAGGAGCCCTCATAGGCCCTGGACTCGGGGTCCATGACTTGGGGTGAAAGCAGAGGCCCTCTGAGGCCCATGTCAGGCAGGAGTGGCGGAAGAGACCCTGAGAAAGAGCAACTCTAAACATGGGGGGGGGGGGAAGAGGCACGGGGGACGTGGCACCCACGAGATGGGAGACCACAGTGAGCAGAGCTGCTTAGTGCAGACCTACCTGTGGGGAGAAACGTGTGCGAAGGTGCTGGGGAGCCAGGTGACAGGGCCCAGAGAAGACACAGCCCAGAAGGCCTAGTTCCACGCGGCGCCTCCCTAGGGGCTTGAGCTGGTACAGTGAGGCTGCCCTAGGGGGGTACCGGAGCTGCACGGAGAGCCTTGCCCACACGCCGCAGATGTGAGTCAGACCCCGGACAGGAGGCTATCGGGTGCCACGGCCACTGGCCACGCCACGTTCACTAGGAATGGACCCGACCAGCCCCTTCTCCACCCTCAGAAGCAGCTACAGATTCGCTCTCCCTGACATATGCACCATCTGATGGGAAACGAAGCTCTGCCCCTTAAGACACATCACGCCAAGTAGCCTGAAAAGCCAATAATGGGAAGGTGGAAAAGCCCAGCAGGTGACACCTGGCGTCCTCAGGGGCTGCTTCACCACAGCACGTGAACCTCTCTCAGGAAATGAGCTCATTTCTGAAGGTGCACGTGTACCTTCCTATCAGATACAAAGTTCAAAATTTCCTTGGTAGTGAAACACAAGAAAACACAGGAAAGCAAATCAAAGATACAAAAGAAGACTCAGAAAAACAAAAGGATGTCTTGAGAAATAAAATTAAAAAACAGATCAAAATTGAAGCTGTAAATAAAATGATGGCGTTCCAGGGCACAAAAAGGTCAAGAGAGGAGATAAAGAATTCTCAGACCAGGGGCCTCCCTGGGGTGCAGGGGTGAGTCTCAGCACTATGAAGCCATCAGCAGCCACTGCAGCACGAGTTTGATCCCCGGCCAGGGAGAGCAGACCTCTCCTGTCTCCCCGCTGCTCCCCCAGCAGTGGATTTCAGTGGATCCGCCTGTTCTGCTCCCCACTCTGTCTCTGGTGGATCCTCTCACACCCCCCACACCTCTGGCCTACACCCTAGCTCTTGTATGCACAAATAAATAAATCTTTAAAAAAAGAATTCTCAGACCAAATGGAAGATCAGTGACCTCAAAGATGATAATGCACAGAATCCAAATGAGAGAAAAAGAGAAATACAAAGAAAACAAGATCAAGAAGTACTTTAAGAATTATTTGACTCCATAAGGAAGGGCAGTATAGAATAATGAGTATCCCAAAGGGGAAGAATTAGCAACAAAAACAGAGAACTTATTTAAAGAAATGAAAGAGGAAAACTTCCCAAACCTGGAGGAGGAACTAAAATCCAAGTCCTTGAAGGCCAAAAGAACACCTGGCTACCTGAATGTAATGAGACATAGACCAGCACGTAGGAGTGAAATATCCAAGAGTCCAAGACAAGAATGTTGACACTGGCTGAGGGGAAGAAGCAGATAACCTATAAAGGAACCCGCATCGGGCTCACATCTGACTTCTCTGCAGAAACACCGTGGGCTTGAGAGAATGGAATATGATCAAAACACCTCATTTGTGCCAGCCAAGAATATCCTGCAAGGCCCTCCTTCAGGTAAAAGGAAGAAATAAAGTCCTTAGACCAGCCAAAGCTGCAGGAGTTTGCAAACCCTAGACCTCCGCCATATGAAATGGGCAAAGGAGCTCTTGCTTGTAAATCAAAGAGAAGAACATGCACAAAGAATTGACCAAAGAAGTAGACAGGACCAGAAATCTGATGACAAAGTGGCAGCAGCAGACCATCCCATATCAAAAACCACCCTGAATGTGAGTGGGCTCAATTGCCAAGCAAAAGGCACAGAGGGGCTGGATCAGATAGGATCACTTGCCTGGTTCTCTTAAGCATTTTCATACATTCCCTTCTTTAACATCTGACAGAAAAGACCTGAAATACAAGTCGCACCTTCATCATCTTTCCACCTGAGCTCGTGCACTGTGAGAGCGTGTTTGCTAGAAAGAGGTGCACACTGTGTTATTTTTAATAGTTTATTCTTCTAACAGGCAACATCAGGGTTCTCCCCCTCAGGCATTGCTGCCAGCCTGCTTGCTTCATTGCTGCATCACGCATGGCCCAGAACTCAGCAGCTTAACTGGATAAGCGTTTCCTGTAAGCAGATCGCCTGCTGGCGTAGCCCGGTGTCTCCGACAAGACGGCTCTTAGGAGGCTGCTGATATGCTGGCCTCGGCGGGGTCTGTCTGAGGCAGGGCTGCGGTGGACGCCAGGAGCGCAAGCCCACTCGTGTCGTCGGTGATCGGTCTTGGGTCTCCACTGGCTGGTCACTCGTCCACAGTGCCACTTGGGTCTTTCCAGGGGGCAACTCAGAACATGGCCGCTGAGTGAGTGGTCAGCAAGAGGGCAAGAGAGGACCCCCAGACAGGAAAAACAAGGGCCCTTCTGCCACCTAACCTAGAAGGCAAGCCCCCACCTGCTGTGTTCTGTCCACTCGTCCCGCCCACTCCCCAGGGCAGGGCATCATGGGAGGGGCATGGACATAGGGCAGGGGTCACTGGCGACAACCACGGAAGTGAGTCTTTCAGCAGACTAGCTTTTCACCCAAACGGTGCAGTTCGGGGTAAGACGAAGTACCCTTGCTAGTGAGCGTCAGGGCAGGGTCCTCACCGTCAGTGCTCCCCAGTCTCTGACTATGTTTAACAGTGGAATCCGCCGTGACTTGTTTTTCCTGTGCTTTCTGTATTTCCATATTGTCAGGTTTTAATTAAAGATTTATAAAAAGCTATGAAAAGCCCACAGCCTATAAAAGTTGAAGCTTGCTCTCGGCATACGTGTTGCCACACGGGTAAGTCTCGGGCGCTGCTCAAGCACGTTCTGCTCCTTTCCCGCGAAGCCTTGGCTGACATGCTCGCGGCCGCTCCCCCGCGCGCCCTTGCCGACACCGTCCCCTCCGGCCGGCGCGTCCTGCGCACGATCACCCGAGCGCCCACTTGGCTGCTCCTTCCCTGTGAGGTGTGTGGGGTCCCCGGTGCCCCCAGTGGCCACCGCACTGCCCCTGCCGCCACTCACACACCCGCGTTGCGTCCGGACAGCGGCGAAGACCACGAGGACGGTCCAGCCCAGACCGCGGCACCCCCGCTGCCCCCTCATCCGTGGAGCCCCCGCCGCTTCCTGTGGGAGCCCGGGACATCCTTGTCCGTTCGGCTCCACTAGCCAAGGGCAAACCACAAGCCCGGGGCGCGGCATAAAAGGCCCGGGGTGGCCGTGCCCAGCGAGCCCGCCCCCCGCCTCCCGGCTGCCCGGCCATGAGGGCCCGCTTGCTGCTGGGCACGCTCCTCCTGGCGATGCTCCTGCCCCGAGGTACGGTGGTGCTGACGAGCGGGGGCTAGTTAGACGCTGCCCGGCAGGGACACGCGGCGCCGGGCTCGCCAGTGGGCCCGTACGCGCGATAGCAGCAGCTTCGCTGTGGCCGTGAGGGGGCAAACGCGGCCAGTGGCCTGGCCAGAACCGCGCTGACCTGCGGGACCGCCGTCTGCAGTTCTCCGCCTCCGCTCGCGGCTGGTCTGGGGGAGGCCTGAGGGGCTGGGCGGCACCTGCGCGCCTCGCTCGCTGCGCAGAGAAGAGGCGCCCAGGCCCCCGGTGGGGCTCGTGCCGGGGACGGCCCCGGGGAGGCCGTGGCGGTGTCTGGCCCGGAAGGGTGGGGAGGCCGGCACTGAGGTGACCCAGCCCTCGCCGCGGGAGAGGTGCGTCCGGAGGTGCACAGGGAGGTGAGCGCTGGCCGTTTTCAGCCAGACCGGGCCCTTTCGGAGGGTGACCGGCGCTGTGGCTGCAGCGGGGCAGGAAGCCCAGAGCTGCCCAGCGGGGCCGCAGGGAGGCCAGCGCCAGCGAGGGGACGAGAAGTCACGTGCCGACCCGCTCACGGAGGGGGGGGGGGCTCTCGGCCACGTGACCGCGCGCAGTGTCTGTGCACGAGTCTGGCCCAGCGCCGCGGCGGGCAAGGAGCGAGCGCTTGCAACGCTAATGCAGGAGCGACTTAGGAGAGCGGGATCGGACAGATGCGGCCACTCAGCGGGGCCGGGGTTTTGGGGTTTTTTTTTAAGGATTTATTTATTTATGCATACAAGCTAGGGTGCAGGCCAGAGGTGCAGGGGGTGAGAGGACTCCCCAGAGACAGAGTGAGGAACAGAACAGGCAGATGGACTGAGATCCACTGCTGAGGGGAGCAGCGGGGAGACAGGAGAGGTCTGCTGCGCCCTGTGGGAAGCTCCCTGGCTGGGGATCGAACTCAGGCCGCAGCAGCTCTGGACAGCTTCATGGGCTGAGACTTCACCTCTTGCGCCACCAGGGACGCCCCTGAGGTTCTTTCTAAATACACGTTTTCCAGCAGTGTTGAGGGATGGCTGACAAAAGCTGTAGCTATTTAAGGCGCATAGTTGATGCTTCCAGTATGGATCCCCACATTTATGGGTGCGACCTAAGAGTCCAGCTCTTAGAAACCCTGAGCCGAAGAGCTGGGGTGTGAAGCACGCGAGGGTGGGGGGAGGGGAGCCCCTAAGTTTCACCGCCACCCCACTGAAACCTCACCCCTACCCTACCCCTTGTCAAAACAAACAGAAGGGAAAGATGAGATGCAAAGTCAATGAAGAGTTAGAATGTGGGTGTTTTCCACAAGAATCACTAGTTTTGCTGTTTTTTAACCGGGCGGTGTGGGCTGACAGCAGTGCGTGCGGTTCAGAAGCAAGGGTCACCTCCTCGAACGCTGGGCACCATGCCCGGTGCCCCTCCCCCCTCCGCCCCCTCCCCCCTCTGGCAGCCTCGGTTCTTTTTTTTTTTTTTAAGATTTATTTATTTATGCACACAAGAGCTCAGTACAGGCCAGAGGTGTGGGAGGGTGAGAGGACTCCCCAGAGACAGAGTGGGGAGCAGAACAGGCAGATCCACTGAAACACACTGCTGAGGGGAGCAGCGGGGAGACAGGAGGGGTCTGCTGCGCCCTGTGGGAAGCTCCCTGGCCGGGGCTTGAACTTGGGCTGCAGTGGCTGCGGACAGCTTCACAGTGCAGAGACTCAACCCCTGCGCCCCCAGGGTGGCCCTGGCAGCCTCAGCTCTACAGGCCGAAGTCTGGGGTTGGTTGCTGGTTTGGTTTCGTCCGGCCCTTTGTTTTGTCTCGTCACAGCCCTTGTGTGAATGACGCCGCCCGGTGTTTGTCTCTCTGACTCACCCGGCTTCACATCACCCCCCCGCTTCCATCCGTGTCGTCACACGTAGCATTTAGATTGCTAAGGGGGCCCCAGAGAGGCACCTGCGGCGCCAGGAGTGAGAGTGTGCAGGCCCCTGCGAGCTGGAAGCCGTGCCCAGGGCTGTCTCGCCTCGGTGCTCACCAAAACCGTCTCCGACGGGCTCCACTCGCAAGGGCCTTCGGCTCCTCGTGGGGGCCCAGCAAAGGCCTGGCTCTTGCGCCCTATTTGCTCGGAGCCCTCTCGAGTGGCATCTGCCCGTCTCACCCAGCCTCACCCTCTGTGCCCCAGCTGGAAGCGAGTGCTCACGGCGCCTCTGTCCAGCCTCACCCCCAGACTGTGACTGCCATGCGAGTAGTGTTTTGTTCTTGACACTTACACTTGCTGAAACTATCGATCTATTTTTGTACAGTTAGATTTTCTTCTGTGAATAGAAGTCCTGTGGACTATGAAACCTTGCTTACATTTCCACTGTTGTATGATTCGTACCAAGAAAAATCCCTGGTGAGTCACAGGCGCTCCGTCAATACTTGGAATTCCACATGAAGAGTGAACTAAAGAGGGAAGTGATGGGTCTTTAAGAGCATTTGTTTTATACATCCCTCGTTCGCTTCAATATTTACCAAAGTACTTTCTGAGGCACGTGTTAGCAATGCCAAGGACTTGCCAAAAAAGGAGGCGGGTTGTTAGCCTGTGGGCCTCAGAGTGAAGAGGAGGGGCGGTGAAGGGGGCCGTTGAACAGACGGTGTGTCCGGCTTCTTGCTCCAGCTTCTCTGCTCATACCAGAACCTTCTGTCCTCACGCCCAAGCGTGTTAGTGATTTCACATCACGCCATGGGCTAAGCATGTCACTGACTCTTTCTTCTGCAGTGAGAAGTGGGTTGGCTTCTGCTGAAAACCACTGTATCAACTTGTCTGGCATTTGCAGAAGAGACACCTGCAAGCTAACCGAGGATATAATCGGTGGCTGCCGACGACGGTGGAAATGCTGCAGGAAGTGGTGGGTGCTCATGCCAATTCCCACCCCGGTCCTGTACTCAGACTACCAGGAGCCCCTGAAGCCCAGGCTGAAGTGAAGTGAGTTGTTTTCTTTTAACTTGTGTGTCGTTTTCCGTGACGATCAATGAACTGTGCCTCATCTTGTCGTCTCCCATCCTTTAAGGATTGGTGTCCGTGAGCCTTCAGAGGGCATCGGCGGTAACCCGGAACCCGAAGATGGCAGGGCATGTTCTTTTACGAATAAATGTAGGATTTGAAGTCAGCGTTTATTTTTATTGACAAGTGAAAACAGGAATTGGTAATAAAGCTGGAAGTCTTCGGTCTGTATATGCCGATACTTTCAGATGCAAGAACTGCCCTTGCGCTGTGGCCGAGGCGGGCCCACGCGTGGCCGCACCAGGCCCTCTTGCTCCAGCCTCTCTCCGTGGGTCCTGGGTGTTCCGTCCCTGTGTGCTGTAGTAACACCACAGTCAGCGTTGTAGGGTCTACAATTTGGGGGGCGGGTGGGCTCAAGTTCTTTGAATAAAGACTTACATGTAAGATGTGAAAGCATAAAACTCCTAAAATAAAACACAAGGGAAAAGCTCCTTTTTTGGTAAAGGTGCTTATTTTGGTAAAGACTTTTTTATATGACACCGAAAGCACAAACAACAAAAGCAGAGCGGGACTACGTCAAATGAACAAGCTAAATGCTCTGCACAGTGAAAGAAACAAGGCGGAAATGCAACCTACAGAAAGGGGGAAATATTTGCAAGCCATTTATCAGATAAAGGGTTAGAATATATAAATATAGGTGTGTCGATAGCTCATCTAACTCAGTAACTAAAAATACAAATAATCTACATCAAATGATGAGCAGAAAATCGAGCATTTTCCCAAAGAACACGCACCAGCTGGGGCCGGCAGGTACCAAGACGCTGCTCAGGGTGGAGACGGTGGAGACACGCATCTCAATCCGCGCCTGTCAGGGGATGGTCCTCGGGAGAGGGAACTGGTGAGGAGCGCAGCTGAAGGACCCTCGTGACTGCTGCTGGAATGGAAACTGGACAACACTGGAGGTTCCCCCAAAATGGAAACTGAGCTGCCACGTCATCAGTAACCCCATTCTGGGTATGAATCCACAGGCGGTGGAGCGGGGTGTGCAGAGGCAGCCGCACCCGCGCGCCCCCGCGCCCCGCAGCCTGGAGCGAGGCGGAAACAGCGCAGGCCGCGGGGCGAGGGCCAGGGCCATGCCGGGACGTGTCAGGCCGGGAGGAGAGGATGGTGCTGTCTGCAGTACGTGCGGGCTCCGAGGGCGTGTCGCCGGGCGGTAACGTGCTCAGCGACTCGACCGACGAACGCTCCATCATGCACTTCCGCGCGTAATGGAAAATCGCCAAACGGGCGAAGGCGGAGTCGGGGTGGGTCCCAGCGAGGGGGCGGTGGGGCGACGTGGCCGAGCAGCGCAGACCCCGCTAGCACGTGAAAGTACGTTCTGGAGTCAGATGCGCCCGTGGTGGCTACGCGGGTTTCCCTCCTCTCTGAAAGCAGGTCCGGGAAACCGCCCCACGCTCCAGGTGGAAAAAAACGAAGGAACAACCACCGTTTATCTCCATGAGAAATTGTGAGCGTGCCCTGGCCCACCCTTCGCCTCCCAGTCATGCCAGATAGCACACAGGCCCGCACAGACACGCACTGCGGCCCGCGCAGGCGGGAGACGCCCGCGCAGCTGGGCCCCACCGCCCTCCACCGCTGCAAACCACATTGCGCGCGGCCACAGTCCCCGCTGGTCCTAAAACAGAAATCCTCTCGGGCTGTCTTTCGGCTGGTGAAAACATGCACTCATGCCGGTGACAGATGGCGTGACTGCACATTACCTTAAAACCAACACAGCCAATAATAGTGTTTTAGAGGCTTGGGCTTGCTAAGAATCCAGATCTCAGTTACTCACATCACAAAAAAATGATAATCACGCGAGCTGGGGAGGTGCCGGCCGGCAGTGGGGGCAGTCTCACCGCCGCAGCAGGGGAGGGGGACGTGTGAGAGACCCCTGTACACAGCGTCCTGTGTCGGTGACAGTTCGATTTTAAAAAACAAACACACCAACAAACATGAAAACGACCAAAAGTGGTAAAAATGAAAGTATATCAAAGTTTTCCCCTAGAAAGGAGCTATCGCATTTGAAAGGTTTGTTTTTTTTTAAAGATTTATTTATTTATGCATACAAGCTGGAGTACAGGCCAGAGGCGTGGGGGCAGCGAGAGGGTTCACCAGAGACAGAGCGGGGAGCAGAACAGGCAGATCAGAAATACACTGCTGAGGGGAGCAGCAGGCGAGGCAGGAGAGGTCTGCAGCGCCATGTGGGACTCTCCCAGGCTGGGCATCGAACTTGTGTCGCCGCTGCCGACAGCTCCACAGCGCAGGGCTCAACCGCTGCGCCACAAGGGAGGCCCCCGCATTTGAAAGTTCATAGGTGAAAAATTAAAATGAATGTCATGAAGACATTGATGGGTAGGAAAGTTAGATAAATTTATTTTAGCTCAATAGCTTCTTGGCCAAAAGTACATTCTTAGGTTTGGCCTCTTTATACGAAGGCGTCGGGCCTGGACAGCAGAGGCTGCTGAGGAACGAGCGTGCTTCTCCGGGCCTCCCGAGCCCCCACCCTCTGCGGTGTGGTTAAAGGCAATGACAGAGGCTACTTTTCAATGTGTCCTGTGCTTTCTCTAATAGAACCTTCCAGATGCTGTTGAGAACATCATATGCAATGCTAGTCTATTATTTAGTGAGGAGAAAACACAGCTTATTTGATGGTCCTTCGGCCGGTCTCGTATCCCTGTGGTGGGAACAAGTGTGTTATAGAAAAGTCCCTGCAAGTGGGAAGACTTTGCTGCTGAGGATTCTTTGCTCACCTGGCCTCACCCTTGGCCCCTTCCCAAGGTGATTGACTAAAGGTTCTGACCTCTGGGGATTGAGAGAACACAGAAAAAGTAAAGGCTTTGCCATCTGGTTTCCCATACTTAGGTTAATTTGTCACCAAATTTAGAGACTCCAGGGTTTGGAATTATTCCAACGGAAGCTATTTTATTTCCTGACTGGTTAAGCTTCACTGACTTCGGTCCCCCAGTAGTAAATAAAAGGCCTGTGTCCTGCTGTCCCTGTTACTCATCTCTCAACTGGACATTGAACCATGAGGCTCCAGCCCCTGCTCTCTGCTCTCCTCTTTGTGACTATACTACCAAAAGGTAAGAGGGGGGTAGTTGCTGAGACAGCTCTGACAGGCTTCAGGGCAATTTGGTGAGACTGTGGCCATCTGAACTCAGCCCCTCGCGCACAGCCTTCAGGGTGGACGTCCAGCCTGATCACTGCCCTTACAGCTGGTGAGGCCAAAGCTGCAAAGCAGGACAAGGATTTCCATCAAAGGCACTGAGAACCGAAAGCATCACGACTAGAAAATGGAGCTCAAGTAAAGGCAGCGAGAGAAGCTGACGTGAGACTCAAGGCTCACAAACAAGTTGAGTAGGTTTTCCAGGGCCCCAGCCCCCCAAAATGCGAGTGAGAGCAGAAGTGACTGGTTTGGACGTGTCGGTGACTGAAAGTGACGTAGAGTCTGCAAGGAGCTTACGTAAGAGCGGAAGTCAGGCAAAGGAGAGAGCGCAACAAAGAGTCGTATCGTTTGAAGAACCGGTAGAAATTGGGGAGCAGGGGAAGTTGGAGAGAGAATAAATAGGCCCCTTTGATTCAAGCCAGAGGCTTCTCCCAAGTAGAGAGAATGGCGCACCCCACCTCCTCCCATGCCCTGGGCCAGGAAGCAGAACCTGCGGGTGCCGGAATCAGAGGTCCCAGCATGGTCTGGTGTCCTGGCTTCCCCGGGCCGGACGCCCACCCCGCTGGGCTCGGCCCCTGCGAGGCCTTGGGGCCAGGCTGCCTCTCACCAAGTCTTGCCCACGCCAAGAAATGCCAACGACTCCTCCTGCCCATCTCCCCACACGTACTCAGGGGGCGGATGAAGTCCTGGGGTAACGGCTGGCTGGAACTGCAGGAGCCTGAAGCCTGCTCCCCCCACCACCAGTGGGGCCGCGCACCGAGAGGGGCCCCAGGAAGTCAGCTCCCTCCCTGCAGACCGACCCCTTCGGGAACTGGCCAGCAGGCGGTCACCAGCGCAGCTCCGGAGGCCCTCTGGGTTGCAGGCTGCGCAGGGAGGGTGCGGGTCGGCCTCCCGGCGGGGCCCTGCGGAGGCACCCAAAGCGCCGCTGCAAGAGGAGCTGCTCTGCCGGCTCTGGCTCGTTTTCTGCAGGATGGAGAAACACGGAAGACGCGTGGTTTAAATTCAAAAAGAAGAAAAGATCCAGACTGAAAAGTGGGCACGCTGAGCATGTGGGACACTGGCCGCGGGGGAGCCAGGGCGAGCCGGGCCTCGCTGGGCGGCACGGGCTGGCGAGGCGGCGGAGGGAAAGGGCCCCCGCTGCACCTGGTCGTTGCTCTCGGCAGCCCAACGAATCAAGAAGGCACATTTAAGGAAAAACCCTTCTCAACCCCCAGTGCGCGCTGTGCGGCTGTGTAAAGAGCACTGCTCTGGGAAGTGTGTTTCTCACCATCCGAGACGGGGAGTGGGTCGGGCGGAAAGCAGGGTTGCTGGACCGGCTCTCAGAGGCCGTGTGTGCACTGCGCTCCTCAGGCCCCGGGGGAGTGGGAGGAGCACCGAGGAGGAGGGGGAGGAGCTATTTCTCAGTGAAGCTGCTGCTGGCATTTGGGGCGGCCGCCTAAGGGGACTGAACGGCCCTGGCCTTCCCCACTCAGTGCCACGGACAGCGCCCCACCGCGCGAGGACAGCAAAGAGCCCCCCACACTTCAAAATGTGCCTCCCCAGGTGAGGACAGCTCTAAAGGCTTCTAGCAGCCAGCCCAGCTCCTCCCCAAGATGCGTAAGCCCCCCCACTCTGAACCCCCCCCCAAGAGGCACTTCTCTCTCCTAAGTGTCCGACCCCGGTGTCGGGGATTCTCTTCTGCCGGGCCAGCCATCCTCCTGGGGTTTGTTGCTTGTGCACGTGGCCATTGCGCTCGCGGCGAATTAATAACAGTGTCCTCAAATCCCTCCTGCAGCGCGGCCTGGCATCGTCCCGGGGCAGAAGCAGTGTGTGCTCTTGAAAGGGGTGTGCAAGGACGGGGGCTGCACGTCCACAGACGACACCATCGGCTTCTGCAACCAAGACAAGAAGTGCTGTCGAAAGTGGTGGATTCTCACTCCCTACCCAACGCCAGTCCCCAAAGTGAAGTCTCCGTAAGTGGGAGCAGACCGTGGCTCCACGCAAGCCGGAGCACGTGGGGAGACTTTGCAGACTTCTGTTTAACTCAAGCTCTTGGTCTCCCTTGGCTGGAAATAAATGTCTTAAAGCCACACGTTCTGATTCCTAGGAAGTTTCTTTATCACACACGCGGGCCTCTTAAGAACTGCAACATGCTGGGCCTCCCTGGTGGGGTGGCGGTTGAGCGCTGCGCTGTGGAGCTGTCGGCAGCGGGGATGCGAGTTCGACGCCCGGCAGGGGAGAATCCCACATGGTGCGGCAGACCTCTCCTGCCTCGCCCGCTGCTCCCCTCAGCAGTGTGTTTCTGATCTGCCTGTTCTGCTCCCCACTCTGCCTCTGGTGAGCCCTCTCGCCGCCCCACACCTGTGGCCTGTACCCCAGCTTGTGTGTATAAATAAATAAATCCTTTAAAAAAGGGCTGCAACATGAGTCAACTAATAGAAGGGCCTCGCACCCTAACATATCTCATCAAAATACAACTTTCCTGGAAAAAGATAGAAATTTTATGTAAACTTCCAATTATTAAAAATGGAGCTACCATATGACCCACAGTCCCACTCCTAGGAATCTACCCAAAGGGCACAAAAACATCAATTCTAAAGGAACCCTGCACCCCTATGTTTATCGCAGCCTGTACACAACAGCCGAGACGCGGAACAGCCAGGGACCTGCCGTGAGCCCCCCTGCGGCGTCGCCCGGCTGGGCTTGGCCTCTTCAGGCCGCGCGGGGCGTTTCTCTGGCGTGGTCCATCTTCTGAATTAGTCTCGTGAAGCAAAGAGTTCATTCCTTAAGGGTTGTGAGCCCGCCCTGCCAGCCTCTCAGTGTGAGAGTGGGGCTCTCTCTCTCAGCTTAGTTTTCAGCAGTCAACCTTGTTACCTTTTATTTCCCTAGAAAAGCTTCTGATTCATCCGGACAGCCACTCTGGGGAGCCTATAGGACTCTACCGTCATTTTTTTTTAAGATTTATTTATTTATGCATACAAGCTGGGGTACAGGCCAGAGGCGTGGGGCAGTGAGAGGGCTCACCAGAGACACAGCGGGGAGCAGAACAGACAGACAGAAATACACTGCTGAGGGGAGCAGCGGGCGAGGCAGGAGAGGTCTGCCGCGCCATGTGGGATCCTCCCCGGCCGGGCATCGAACTCGCGTCACCGCTGCCGACAGCTCCACAGCGCAGCGCTCAACCGCTGCGCCACCAGGGAAGCCCCTCTACCGTCATTTTTAAGCTTTTCTCTGCCTGTATTTTAATGGAAGAGAAAAAAAACAATGACTTTTAAGTGATGGAATAATGCACTGCATTTATTATTAGCTTAATGAGCTTGTGGATTTTACAACTTTAAAATATGTTATTTATGAGTCAGCATGGAAAAATAAAATGCACAGATAGTCTGCAGGTGCATTTGTACACGTGTGTGTGTGTGGAATCATAAATCATATTTGCATGTTTGGTGCCTTCTTGTGAGCTGTGCTCATCACAGTAATTCCCACCTGGTCTGTCATGTCACGGTAAATTAGCTCCTCTGTGCCTCTGCCCGGCAGCTTGTGCTTTCATAGCTCCGACTGCCCCGTGTTTTTAGGAGAAGGCATTTGTCAAAGCGCCTTCTCTTTCTTCACTCACCTGGTGACGAGCTACCTGTGCTCACGCACCTGGGGCCGCTGGGAGCTTCCTCCCGCCTTCCCTTTCACGCCCCTGACTCCCCGGCCGGCGGTGTTCTTGGGCAGCTCTCCAAGGCCGCCTCCTAGCTCCGGATCTGTTTAGGAAGGTCAGCGCATCCCTGAGAAGTGTGCCCTTGGTGTTCCACGGGGGGCGCCGTGCGTGCGCTAATGAATTCGACCGCTCCGAGGACCAGCCCGGCCCCAGCGCTCAGGGTTCTCTGGGCTTGCTCGAGCCCTTCCGCGCCCAACACAGGTGCGCCCACCTGGAGCTAGCACCGCCCGCCACCTGCTCTCCGTCCTTGGCTGCTTCTTGAGCCGCTCACCCCAGTTCAGTACCTAGAAATGGGGTAACGCTCGCGCCTCCCCCTTGGGCGCCTTAGAGGAGGGAGAGCAGGTCCAGGTCTCGGCCGCAGGGGGAGGTGGCCCCGGCCGGAGCCCTGCGTCTACCTGCAGTGGCTGGGCCGGCGAAGGGCGAAGGGCGTGCGGGGGCCTTTGTGAGTCGTTCTCCGCGGCCCTGGACTGGTGTGTGTTAGGCTCGGCGGCCTTGACCACAGGGCAGACTCTGCTTCGGAGACCGGCGCCCTCCGGCCAGGCGCGCCCGCGCGTCCTCGCAGTCCGTGACCTGGTGGGGGACGTCGGTGGTGCGGGCGGAACCAGAAAGGGGGCGACGGACGTCAGGGGCTGCAGGACCCAGCGCCCGCGAGACCCGGCGCCTTCCGGGGGCGTCTCCGGACTCTCCCCGTGCGCTGCGGCTTGGCGGGGTCAGGTCACCCGAGCGTGGGGGCGGGGAGGGTCGGAAAGGGCCTCACTAGCGCGCTGCAGAGCGCACCCAGCTCAAGATGCCGGTATTTGCAGCTTTTATGTCATTTGTGCTGCAGTCAAGATGTTTCTTAGCAATGAGTTTTTCTTAACGACTTTGGCAGAATATTGTGCAGTTTTTAAAAAAATTCCTTTTATGGAGAGTTAGTGGACATGTGCAGAAGGTAGGGGTTACGGGGGCGGGGCGAGCAAAACAGTAGTAAACAAAATGAAGCAGAAGAGCATTCCCTGCACACACAGGCTGTTCCGGGGGCCCCAGCGCCCTTCTCTTTCCCTGCCATCTTTAACGTTCAGACATTTTTTAAAATTAACATTTAAGTTTTGTTATAAAAACCAAACAAGCTAAATGTTTAAAGAGAACAAGTATCCCCAGTCTCCTAGCGCTGTGGGGGCCAGCGGGGGGCAGCGCCTTGTCCACAGGAAACCTGTCCAGCAGGAAGGGACTGTGGCGCCTCGAGTGTGACCAGCTGGCCGCCTGGGGGTCAGCACAGCGCGTCCTGGGCGGGCCTGAGGCCTGACGCCGTGAGCTTGTGCTCAGCTTCCCCCGCAGGGTCCGCGCCGGCCAGACGGCCAGCAGCCCTCACAGGAGCTCAGCCATGAAGACCCTCCTGGCGTTCGCCTTTCTGCTCCTCTGGACCCCAGCGGAGCCAGGTGAGATGGGGATCTTCTGGGCTGGGGGAGGTTCGGCCCGGAAGAGCAGCCTCACTCAGCAGGCCCAGGGCGGCCCTGCCCCCACCGATCCTCTCACGTCCCAAGTAGAAAAAAGTCACTAGCGTGGACGTCGGCACGGCCAGGACCGGAGCTGCTGGCCAGCGGCCAGGCCCGCAGCTTTAGACAGAAGTCCCGGTTGCTCGAGTGTCTAATTCACAGTGAAGACAAAAGCTGTCCTCAGGGTCTCGCGGGATGAAGTGGGTGATGCTGGGGCACCTCTCGCCTGAGCGCCCGGCTGGCGGCAGCACCGTTAGTCGCCACAGGCCGCGCCTCACCCCCGGCCTGCCTCCCCACCGTCACTTTGCCTCGGGTGCAAAGCCGAGTGGGGCACGATAGGCAAAGCCGCAGACAGCGGTGGCACCGCGCGGAGCTTCTGGGGTTCTGGCTGGTGAGCCTCCTGCTGGCAGACCCCGTAGGTAGCTCGGGGGACAGAGCGGGAGGGGCTCGTTTGAAGAGGTTTAGTGACCTTTAGGCGGTTCGAGAAATACCTGGTCAAATGAGGCGGCAAGAGGGAGGCTGGAGGGACTCTGGGGCCACGCAGCTCCCCGAGTCCGCTCGTGTGGAATCTCGCCTGGAGCGTGCGCCTCGCTCAGCGCCCTGAGTCGGGTCAGGTCTGTTTGTTGGGGGGTCCTCTTGCTTTCTTGTCGTCCCTCAAGTGTTCTCCAGAAAGATGAGCTGGAATGCAAGTCCTGGGACTCTGGGCCACATTGAGGGCCCCGTGGGGCGCAGACTCGAAGCTGTAGGAGGGGACCAGTCCCGCCGGGTGTAATGGCCTTGAGCGCGTGGCCGCTGGGCAGGGCATGCCCGCACGGCGTCTGCTGTCCCTTTCGCAGCGTGGTCCTCTCGTGTGTCCCATCCACGGGAACCCCCGTCTGGTTATGCGGGCACGAGGGGTCCAGCTCGCCATCTCAGGAAGCCCGGCCCCTCCTCCCCTGCCGGCGTCATCCTCCCGCAGACGGGCTGTGAGTGGGCGCGGTCCCTGCGGCTGGCCGGGTGTGGACATCCTCCCCCTTTGACCACCCCTCCGTGTGAGCATTAAGAAACGTCCGGATTGTGCTGGCTCTGCAGTGAGGTGTGTCCGTGAGAGTGGGCGCCTGGGCCGTGGGCCAAGGACACCCCAAACCTTCAGCTCTGCCTCTACCTCCCCGAGCTCAGCCCTCCCAACATGCGGAACCCCCAGCGCATGTCCTGTTTCCCCTCTCCTAGGAATTTCTCGTTTCTTCTCTTTTTGTGCAGACCGAAAGTTACTTCAACAGCACATGGCCCACAGGGTTTAGTTTTTAAAGAAAAACAACAAAGAGAAAAAATAAGTAAAGGTAATCAGTAATTTTCAACAGATTAAAGCGTGTAAGCAGGGAGAATACTGGTGTGGAAGACGGCCCGTGTCGTCCCGCCTCACGCTGGGTTAACACACCCTGGACGGGTCCCAGAAGTCTGAGTCTCGCGTGAGTGTGTGACTCCTCCACAGCCAGGGGCTGGCAGGCCGAAGGGCGCGGAGACCCCCACCCCCCGGCCAAGACAGCAGTTCCATGTTTGTGAGCAAGTTTGATTTCCACTTCTACTTGACTTTTTGGGGGAGAAAGATTAATTTTAATTAAATTTAATACTGACACTGCAAAAAAAAATGGTTAGGATGTTTAAGAACTGGTTTGGGAGTGAATGAAAAATAATAAGGGATGACAACTTACTAATAACTTAATAATAAATAATAATAACAACAAAATAAGAAGCGAATGACGACTTGCACAGCTGAGCGGAATAAATTGCCTGACCGGCCTGGGCAAACCTTCAAGTCACTGCTCACCCCAAGTCGCTCAGGCCCCACCAGCATGGCAGGTGGGGAGACGCAGCATTAGACTAGCGTTTGCTCCCCAGTTGGAGCCGGGACGCCCACGGAGGCCCGGTCCCTCTGGCCCTCCCCAGGAAGGCGCCTACTAGGCTGGCGGCCACCCCACGCCCCAGCTGACCTCCACGACCTCCGCAGCCCTGCCTGTCACCGTGCCATGTCAGGGCGCCAGTGTGGGAAAGGGGTGCAGCTACCGTTCCATCCAGAAACCCACTGCCTTGTTTTCAGTTACAGAGTCAGGCACCCGACCAACTGTCCTCGGCGCCCCTTGGGTAAAAAGCCACCCCAGGGGCCGCGAGCCGGCTCGGGAGTGACGCGCTGTGTCCCCCAGGCCTGATCACCTCGTCGGAGCTGCACAGGCCGTGCCGCGGGAACGGGCTCTGCAGGCTCGAGTGCTACAAGAGCGAGATGCTGGTCGCCGCCTGCATGCTCCAGCTGGAGTGCTGCGTCAAGGGGAACCCCGAGCCCTGACCCAGCGGGGCGCCGGCTCCGGGGAACTGAGGCCCCCACACACACCGCTCAGCACGCACACACATCACCCAGCACACGCAACACTCAGCACACGCAACACACAACCCTCAGCATACGCAACACTCAGCACGCACACACGCAACACTCAGCACACACAACACACAACACTCAGCACACGCAACACTCAGCACACACATACACAACATCCAGCACACGCAACACAGAACACTTAGCACATGCAACACTCAGTACGCACGCACGTAACACTCAGCACACGCAACAATCGGCCTGCACACATGCAACACTTAGCACATGCAACACAACACTCAGCACATGCAACACTCAACACACACACAACACAGCACACACACAGCGCTCCACAACATGCAGCAGACGCAACACACAACACGCAGCACACGCCACAGCGGCGCCCACCCACACCCTGTCAGACCAGAGACCTGTGCTGTGGCCACAGTGCCCCTGGCCCCTGGGACTCCGTGTCTTCGGGCTCCACGAGCCTCCCAGCCGAGCGGCAGCTCCCGGAACAGCCACGCTGCCCACGGAGCCCCCAGCGCATCTGCACGGCCAGCAGGGCCACGCCCTCCGCGGGGGACGTCCGCTCACTCATGGGAGACCGTCCTGACTGTCCAGAGGCCACAGACCGGAGAGCCGCCCGCCCGAAGCACCCGGTCCCTCAGTCCCCTCCCCCTCCCTCTGCCCCTCCCGTCTGCAGGGACACCCGCGGCCCGGGCGGCCGGCACCCCTCACGGAGACCACGCGTTGGCCCGTCCTCGGCCATCCGCTACGGCGCCCCGCAAGTGCCCCCTGCCCCGTGTCAGCGAGCGTGGAGCCTGCCGCCGCCCTCTGGGTTCCGCGCCGGGAACTGGGCCCCCAGGCTGAGCAGCCCCTGCCCCTCTGGGGCACCACGGCTGCCAGCAGGGCAGTAAACAGCTGCTCCCCTGGCCCGTTGCTTGCTTGCTTTTTTTAAAATATTTATTTATACATACAAGCTGGGCTACAGGCCAGAGTTGTGGGGTGGCGAGAGGGTTCACCAGAGACAGAGCGGGGAGCAGAACAGGCAGATCAGAAGCACACTGCTGAGGGGAGCAGCGGGCGAGGCAGGAGAGGTCTGCCGCGCCATGTGGGACTCTCCCGGGCTGGGCGTCAAACTCGCGTCGCTGCTGCCGACAGCTCCACAGCGCAGTGCTCAGCCGCTGGAGGTTGCTTTCTTGACCGGAGACCTCGAGGAGGCCTGGCCGGCGGGCCTGCTGCTTCTGCTTGGGGAAGGTCTCAGCTGGGCCAAAGGAGGGCAGGAGCTCGGAGCACAGCCCAGGACACTCGGCCCCTGGCCCGCCAGAGGCCTGCGAAGCGCGCGCATTACTGGGGCCGTTCGGTCAGGAGCGAAGTCCAACCCGCCCCTCCGGCTCCGCCCCACACCTGGCCCGGGTGCGCCCCAGGAGCAAACGCTCAGCACAGGACCAAGGGGCCGCTGCCCGGCCGTGCGGGCGAGGGAGGGAGCCCAGAGGCCCCGGGCGCCCGCTGAGCAGGAGGCTCTGGGAGGGGGCGTGGACGGCGGAGCCAGGCCGGTGCCTGAGGGTTGCTGCCCGGCCAGGCCCCTTGGGCTGGCACGAGGGACGGACTCCGCCAGCTCTCCCGGCCCGGCTCCCTCGCTGGCCTCACCCCCCCAAACCTGCGAGCAAAGAGGGGGCCGATCCCATGAGCTCGGGAGGTTCTCCGGCTCGTGGCGATGAAACGTATGAGGCGGGGTCGGAGCGCCGACGCGTTTCGGGCTGGCCGCACTCAACAGGGCCGAGTTTCTCTGTGCCTCGGAAGCCACAACGCTCCCTTTTCCGACCTGAAGCTTTTCAGTAGTGATTTTCCTTGGTTGCCAACATCAAATAATGTGTTTATTTGCGTTACGTCTTCTCAGAGGGCCCCAAGGAGGAAAAGTGAGACAGCCCAGTCGTCGCCCACCCCGCCGAGAGTGCGTAAACCAGTCACGCCGCACGGCGGGAAACGGGTGGCTTCCGCGCGGGATAGCGCAGAGCGGGCCGGGACACCGGCTCCCGCCCCGAGCCCCCTCTGGACAGGGCTCGTGGCTGCAGGAGTCGGCCGGGAGGAGCGGCGACCGGCCTCGAGGCTCCGTCGGGGCGCAGGGCCGTGAGCGGGCCCCGTGACCTGCGTTGAGACATCACTCGGGACTTGGACGTTCTCCAGACTGATGTCACACCTCAAAAAAATTTTTAAGGTTAGCAAGGACTGAATCAACAGAAGGGAAACGCCTGGAGGTCCGGGACTTAGCGAGCTCATCCTCCCAGGAGGGCTCTGAATGCTCTGGATAAAGAGGAGCGGCCCTGGGCGCGGGGCCTTCGTGAGGGCCGGGCCCACAGAGCAAGCGGGCAGCGGACTCACAGCTACGCCCCCACCACCGTGGGGAGCTGGGACTTCTGGATGCAGCACATCCTCACAGAGTCGCACAGAATGTGGTAGACCTCCTTGGCCTTACACGACGTCCTGCAAATGCCTTTGAACCGCCAGCACGTCGCGTAGAAATTCTTGATGTAGGTGTTTGGCCCACTTCGGACTGCAGGGAAACGGGGAGGCCGCTGTGCAGGTTTGGGGCCGTGGGCAAAGCTCCCGGCAGGCCCAGCAACCAGCACCCCTAGCGGGGACTCAGGCCCCTCTCAGCATCGTGGGGTGCTGGTTTCTCCCAGGGAACGTGCGCTCTGCCCCACGGCTCTCGGGCCCCTCTGGATAGCCAGTCCCCGCGGCTGCAGCTTGCCTCGGTGCCAGGCCACCCGCTGGGGTGCAGCTTCTGGGACACCTGCAGGTGCCCCCTGTACCCCCAGAGCCCCCCAGCTCCAAAGGCTGACACCGCCACAGGCCGCCCCACACCTCATGGACCCCGAGTCAAACCCCACCCCCCCTTGTCTGGAGAGGCCCCTCCCGTGTGTCCTCCACGCCGTCCAGACCCAGACCCGCCCGCAGAGCCCTCTGCTCACGGCCCTCCTTCTCCCGCTGCCCTCGCCCAGTCCAGCTGCGCCCCCCCGGCGCCCTTGCACCCTCTCTGCCACCACCGTGCCCCTCGGGGGGGGCTCCCCTTTACCGGGCGGGACACAGGAGAGCAAGACTAGCAGCACCAGGGCCGGGAGCGCGTGCGGCATGGCGGGGCCGGCAGCAAGCAGCGCGGCCGGGGCGGCTCCTAAGTAGCCCGGGGCCGGTGCGGGGGCGGCCCTCGGCTGGGGGGCGGCCCGCCAGGAGTGAGGGCGTCTGCTTGCTCCACTGAGCGCACCCGTGCTCGGAAGCTCTGGCCGTGGGCGCCCGCCTCGCACTGCGGTGCACCTGCTGAGCCCAGCTGCGCGCACCTGTGTGGGCGGCGGCCGCAGGTCTCTGGGTGCTGTGGCGCCCTCAGACCTCCTGTCCAGCCTGTGGACACCTGCGCCGGGGCGTGGCGACCTGCAGGGCTGCCCCCCACACACACACGAGCTGGGCAAGACATTATCCTCCCATCTTAAAGGCACGACAGGAGGCTTGGGCAGGACACGCCTTTCCCAGTGGACACAGGTGCCAAGCGGCAGTCACGGGACACACAGGCTGCGTCACGCCTGCGGACGGAAGAGGGACAGTGGGCCCGGCCCAAATCTGGGGTAGCTGCCATCTGCTTAGGGAAACTAGACACCCCAAGGGCTGTGGCTCCCCAAGTCCCTGCAGTACAGCTGGTGCGCCACCCCCCCCCCCCCGGCTGCGCTTTGCTGCGTGGGGCGGGCGAGTCGGCCCTGGGCCTTGCCCAGGGCGGAAGGCAGCAGCCTGACAGTTTACAAAGTGCTGGAGCTTCCGCAGTGCCCGTCTGCGGCTGTCAGCCTTCCATCTGCTGCCAGAGACAGACAGACAGACAGGTGGTGGGTGGGTGGATGAAGACAGGTAGGTGATGGACGGACGGATGAGCGGACAGACAGACAGTGGCCAGGTGGCAGACACTCTACTGTTGGTGTTTTGTTTTCCAGCTGAGGGGTCTGCGATGTGTTCGGGCCCCACAGTGTGGAAGAACCACGGGAGCAGACTCGCGAAAGACGCGCGCTGCCCACAGCTCTGGGGCCAGAGGCCGAGCGTGGCGTCTGCAACCGGGGCCTCGGGCTGGCGGGGAGGGACCGCCCCCCGCCCTCCTAGCTGCCGGCAGTGCGGACGCTCCCCGGACCCCCGCGTGTCCCTGGACCGTGTGTGTCCGTCTGTGTCTGTCCGATCTCGCCCTTCTCCTCAGGTGTTCACCCCATTCCCTGCTCGCCCCCATCTTCGTCCTGACTCCCTGGGGCTCTCCTGCGAGGGAAATGCTGGAGCGGAGGACGGGCGTCCTAGCGGCGGGGCTCCCACCTCCTGCGGCGGGGCCTGGCCCTGCGGAGCTGCCCGCCGGGCCCATCCTGGGTGCCTGCGCCCCCCAGCTCGAGGGCCCCTCGGGCTCCTGCAGCGGCCTGTGTGGCCATCGGCCATTGGCCACAGCTCTCCCTCTCAGCCCGCTGACCTGCGACTCTGCCTCCCTGCCCCTCAGAGACCCGGAGGGGTCCCCACCGTGGGCCCCAACAGAGCTGGGCCCGAGGGGAGCCGGCAGGCCCGCAGGCCCCAGGCGAAGCTAAGCAGGAACACGCCGGGCTGGAGAGCACCCGGGCAGGGCGCAGGGGCATGCTGGTCTGAAGCCAGCGGGAGGCCCTTCTCCTCTGTGTGGGGCCAGGGCGGGGTGCCAAGCCAACGTCCCCTCACAGAACGTCCTCAGACGCCAACCCAGATGGAGCCCGACCCGCCGGAGGCAACAGCTGCCCTCCCGCTCACACGCCTGCAGGCAGGGCCCTTGATCGCTGAGCCCAGCCCCGAGTCCTGGCTGAGCTCCCCAGGGGTGCCGAGCAGGCTTCGCCTCCCCCGCGGGGCCGGCCGCGCTGGCCGAGGCCATCTCCAGCGCCCGGAGGGGACTGTCACGCTAAGCCCAGGCCCCATGTGCGGTCAGGGACATGCAGAGCAGGTGGAAGGTTTCGGACCGTGCCTCAGAGAGGCCAGGAGGGCAGCGAGGTTGTGCGGGCCTTTCCCACCTCCGGGCTGAGGTCCCCCAGTAAGACATGCACTCTCCCCTCTGCCTCCGGGGGATCCGCAGCCCTGCGGGACAGCCCCACCGCACGGCCGGGCAAGGGGACCCCGTGTCTTCCCGGGAAGGGCCAGGTCTGGGCTGAGTCCCGCACAGCAGTGGCTGCCTGGTGAGCAGACGCTGCTCCCTCCCATACGCGCACCCCCCGCTGAGGGGCGGGCCTGGGCACGCCCTCCCCGCAGCGTCAGCCTGGTGTGGGGATGAAGAGGCCGCGGAGGCTGGTGCGGCCTGCGACCCGGGCACTGGTGCGCTCCGGCTCCCACCCAGCCCGGCACCAGCCCCCACTCTCCCGTCCCCAGGCGGCCGGTGGCCAGGGAGGGGACAGGCGGGAGTTCGTGGGTCTGCCATGGCTCCTGGGCCTGGGCTCCGGGCCCGGGGGCTTCCCCTGCTCCGTAGGACAGGGACCCCTCCACCTGGCTTTCACGTGCTCTTAGAACGGGCATGTGCGGAGTGCTGCGCACGCGCCGCAGAGAGGAAGGGGCGCCCAGGCCACACCCCTTCCCTCGCCCACGAGTGAGCACCCTAAAATGCGTGGAGGACAGAGGCCCCAAGCAGGAACCCGGAGAGCTGAGTATCTGCCGTGGACACAGCCCTTGGGGCGGGGGACGGTCACAGGTGGCGCCGGGGGCGTCTCCTGCAGCGCCCGCCCCTCCCCACGTCCCTCCCCGCACAGCGGACGCCGGACAGAGCGCGTGGTTGAGGCAGGATCGAACCCGCCCTCGATGCTCCGCACCCACGGGGGAGCTGGGGTGGGGGTTGCCCGAAAAAGCCGCTCAGCTCGGCGGAGCCCCACCCGGGCCGGGTCTGCCCCACGAGCGGGTGCTCCGAAAGCTTTGCCTCGTGTTAGCCTTGACAAACCTCCTACCCCGAACACATGGAAAAATGTTCACAGCCTTATTATCAGGGAAATCCATCAAAAACCACACTGGGGGCCTCCCTGGGGCACAGGGGTTACGTCTCAGCACTGTGAGGCTGTCGCAGCCGCTGCAGCACCAGTTCCATCCCCGGCCAGGGAGCTTCCCCCAGGGCGCAGCAGACCCCTCCTGTCTCCCCGCTGCCCCCTCAGCAGTGGATCTCAATGAATCCGTCTGTTCTGCTCCCCACTCTGTCTCTGGGGAGTCCTCTCACTCCCACACCTCTGGCCTGCACTCCAGCTCTCGTGTGCATAAACACATAAATCTTAAACAAAAAAACCACACTGGACACCCCCTCGCCAGGGAGAATGGCCACGTCAGGAGGCACAGGAGCCCTGGGCAGCGAGGGTGTACGGGAGGGGCCTCAGCTGCTGCCGTGTGCGTGTGTGTGTGTGTGTGTGTGTGTGTGTGTGTGTGTAAGTGTAAATGGTGCAGCTCTGGGAAAGGCACGGAGGCGCCTGAAAGACTGAAAATGGAAGCAGCCGTGGCCGGGCAGCACTGGCCGGGCCCGTGTCCACAGCAGGTGCTTCTCGGGTGGGGCCCAGGGGTCCGGGAATATGCGCTCGGGGATGCTCTCCAGCTATGGAAAACGGTGAAATAGCGCCTTTGGGGGCCAAATGAAGGAACTTGAGGTACTCCTGTTAAGTGAAATAAGCCAGAATGTGAAAGACAATTTCTGAGACCATCTCACTCATTAATGACTATAAATAACCAAAGAAAAGGTCAGAACACTGGTCTCCCTGGGGGCGCAGGGGTTAAGTCTCAGCACTACGAAGCTGTCGCAGCCACTGCAGCCCGAGTTCGATCCCCAGGCGGGGAGCTTCCTGCAGGGCGCGGCAGACCTCTCCTGTCTCCCTGCTGCTCCCCTCAGCAGTGTGCTTCAGTCCATCTGCCTGTTCTGCTCCCCACTCTGTCTCTGGTGAATCCTCTCACCGCCCCACACCTCTGGCCTGCACCCCAGCTTGTATGCATAAATAAATAAATCTTGAAAGGTCAGAACACAACAAAAATAGCTCTCAGGGTGTGGGTGGGGAGGGGGAGACAGAGGGTAGCAGAGGTGGGGCTGGAGCCCTGGTGGGGTGGGCAAGGCTGTGCGCATTCCAAGGGGTGACCTTTTGCCCCCCAAATTACATCGTTTCTTAAACAAATGGCAAATCAATACAATTTGACTTTTTTCAAAGGTTTAATTTAAAAACCCTTCCAGGGCTCTTCTTGGGGCAGGCCCAGAGGCGCCGACTCTGGCCCGAGGGCACCCAGCTGCGGTCACTGCGGGCAGGTTTGCCTCGAGGGGCAAGATGCAGCCCAGTGGTGTCTCCTCCACCCCTGGCCAGCCCCAGCCCCCGGGAACACGGCCTTCTCCGCAGCAGCTGCCGGGAAGCTCTGCGCAGCCAGCCTTGACCACAGCCTCGACTGGCTCTTCCTGTGACGCCAGAACAGAGCCCCCACCCACCCACTTCAAAGTAAGAGCCCCTGACACCCCAACACTGGCCCACGTGTCTCATTCCATGAAGCCCCTGTCCTTTGGGGGTCACAGACTCCCTGCAGCAGCCGCCCCCGGCCAGGTGGGCCAAGCCCCCTAGGAGAGCAGGTGAGGCCGGATCCACCAGGCCCGAGCACCTGCCTAGTGCGGCCCCGTGCTGCTTCAGGCGCCGCCCGCTCGGGCCTGGCCTCCTCAGCCTGTGGCGGGACACTGGGCTCTCGGGGCAGGACCCAAAGGCAAGGAGAAAGGAAGCAGCCCTTTGCTGCCTCTGTCCTGCCAGAGCACGTCTGAGTTAGAGGGAGGGTGTCCAGGCAAGGACTTGAGGATGTCCAGCCTCTGCTCTGCCTTGATGGAGTCCCCTCGCCTCCGGTAATCTTCAGAAGCAGACATGGCAGGGAATGGCTCGGGGGCGATGTCCCTCTACCCTGAGGTGCCCATCCAGGTAGGACAGGCCACTACCAGCCCCACCCAGCCTGGCCCGGCCCTATAAAAGGACGCTCCCAGCAGCCGCCGCACAGCCCTGTGCCAGCCCCGTGCCCTCCTCCCGATGACACTCTGTCTCTCAGGGCTGGTCTTCCTCCTGGTCATCTCGCTGCCGTCAGGTAAGACGGGTCCAGGCCTCACCAGGAAAGCAGGGGCCTTGGAGGCCCGAGGCCTCAGGAGGGGCCCGCCACGGTGGGCCGAGTTCCGGCCGGGCAGCACGGGACAGGCTGTGGTCTGGGGTCTCAGCCCTCCCTGCTCAGCCATCACCGGACCTTGGTGGGGAGCCGATGGCACGACTGCCCGGCTCAGCTCTCCTGCCCCCGCCACCTGCCCGGGCCGCCTGGCTAGGCACAGGTGGCAGAAGGTCAAGGAAGAAAGAAGCCGGGGCGGGTCTGCCAGGACCCCCGACCTCCTGAAGGCCGATGGCTGCGCGTTCTGTGTCCCGCCCCTCCAGGCCAGGCCATGCTCGGGAACAACGGAGTGGAGCTCCGCATCTGCACCGCCCTGGGGGGCAGGTGCTTCTTCGGCTGCAAGCCGGGCTGGCAGTGGGTCTTTCACTGCCACTCCCTGCTGTCCTGTTGCAAAGAACTAAAGAACAAACCCTCCCACTACTACGATGTGGTGAATTAAAAGCACAAACCTCCCAACCTGTGTGTGACGGTTATTCCCGCCCTGGAGGCCAGCGGGGCCATTTCCTGGCGAGCTGCCAGAAGATTTCGGTGCGGGGCAGCGGGGCTGCGGGGCTGCGCTCCTCTCCCGGCCTGTGCCCATCTCCAATCGCTAATCCAGCCTCGATTCACACTCCAGCTGACTGACGCAGGGGCTGTGGGGCCTGGGCCCGGCCGCAGACTAATCCCTCCACCCTCACACAAGGCAGACGGTCTCCTCTCCAAGGCCACACAGCTGGGGGGGGGCTTGAACCCCTGAATCTGGGTGTGCGCTCTCGCTCCCAGCTAGGTCTCGGCGGCAGCTGCAGGTTCAGGCGGAGATCTGGTTAAGGGCAGCCGGCTGAGCCCAGAATCCAGCTGGGCCCCAGACGGGGGCGGGGGGCCCAGGACTCTGGCATGCGGGCACTGCACAGCCCTCGAAGCGCCCGCAAAACCCTCGGGGGTCCCCCCCAGGACCCCCTCCCGTCTTTCTCAGCGGGCACCCCTCAAGATGCCCCCGTCGCCCTAAATCCCACCACCACCTTGGGTTTGCCCGTGGGGGTCTCGGAGGCCAGCTCCTCCCGCTCTGTGGCCTGAGCCTCGCGCACGCGCGCAGTCGCTCCATCGCGGGTCACCTGCGGCTGTTTATCCTCCCCCTGGGCGGGCATCTGGCTCGTTCCACTTCGCGGCTGTTACAACAGAGCAAATCCTGACGGCTGCCAAGCCAGAGGCAGCCCCCTTGGGCTGCGGAGGGGCTCAGTCGCCTGCGTCCCTACAGACAAGCGTCGGTCCCCGGAGTCTCACTGCAGGGTGGGGGCGGGGGGACTCGGTCCCTCAGTCCAGTTCCTCTGAGAAGCAAAACGCTATGCATCTCCCCTCCCGGCCCCCCCATGCTCCCCCCGGCCCCCCTGGGACCCCCGTCGGGAAGCGTCTGTTCAAACCTTCCACAACTTTTACTGGACGGCTCTTGTCGTTTTTTGCCGGTTCCAGGCGCGCCGACTCCACCCCCAGGCCCTCCAGGACGGGCTCAGCCCAACGGGGCGGGACGGGCAGGGGACAGCTGGGTGTCCCCGCAGATCCCACCCGGCCCATCCTCTCTCCCAGGGACTCAGCAGGTGCGGGCTGAGCCCACAGCCCGGTCACGCCCTGGGCGGAGGGAAACCCCGCGGGGCAGGAAGCCCCCGCACAGCAAACCCCGGCACCTGCAGAGCTGGGGGTGTGGGGCTCGGGCGCAGGTGGAGCCTGGGGGGGTCTGGGCTGTGGGTGTGGTGTGCGCCGCCCATCTGAAGAGGGGTGACCCTGTGCCCCTAAATCATATACGGTGTGTAAACCAATGGCACCTCAATAAAAAATAATACAACTGAAAGAGAAATGAGAACAATCGTTTTTTTAAAGAAATCAATCCTTAGAAGGCGCCCCCCCCCGCACCCCGCGGCCTGGGACGCTCTCCGGCCACCAGGGGGCGGTCTCCTCCCCCGCGCCCCTCGGGCCTGGAGCTGCGGCGCCCCGGAGCGCGGGGCCGCCCGCGCGCGCCCGCTCACGCCCCGCTCCCCCGCGGCGCCGCCCCGCTCGAGGCCCCGGGGGCCGCGGGGGCCGCCTTCCGTCGAGGGCGACGTGGACGAAGCAGCCCCTCGGCGCCGCGACGTCCCCTCCGCAGCGCGCGGCGGCCCGTGCGCGCACAACGAGCGAGTCTGCGGAAATAAAGGCGCAGAGATGAAAACCGGGGTCGCAGCCGCAGCGAGAGCCGTCGGCGCCCACAGACTCGCGCCCGGGCCGGCGGGGCGGCTCCGGGGCAGCGCAGGGCGGAGGCGGACCCAGCGCGCCCGCGTGTGCGGACAGCAGGACGCAGCCCTCCCGGCCGGCGCGGCGGCTCCGCTCCGGGGCCCCGAAGCCCGAGACGCCACCTCCGTGCAGAGCGCGCTGCCGGGGCCCGGAGCCGGGAGCGGGGCCTCCCGGCCCAGGCCGCGCCCCGAGGACGCGCGGGGGAGCAGCGGTGCCGCCTCCGTCCGCCCGTTCGGGAACGAGCGCGTCCCAGCTTGCGTCGGACGAGAAGGACGCGGGGGACGGGAGCAGACACGCGCCGCTGGTGGGCGCGGGGTCTCAGGTGCTTGGAGCGCTCCCAGGAGCCTTGGGGCGCGCTGGGGTCCAGCCCCTCACCTGGCGGGGGCGGTCCGCGGAGGCGCCAGGTGAGTCGGTTCCCGCTGCCGCCACCAGGGGGCGCGCCCGCCCGCTGTCCGCAGCCGCGCTCCGCGTCCGGGGGCTGCGGGAGGCGCCGCCGCTTTTGCGAGAGGCTCGTGGACTGGGGTGGAAGCCGCGCACCTCACCGAGGAGCCGGAGAGAGGAGACCAAGTCAGTGGGGCTGGGGGAGGGTCGGGAGAGGGCTGCGCGGGGCGCATCGTTTACCCGTTTTCAAAGAAAGTCAGTTCCTGGCTGTTTTCAAAATGGAGGAGGTCAGCGGGGAGCGGGTGAGGTCGCTCGGTTTGGGCCGGCGTCTTTCGAAACTGTTCATAAAAATGCATATGAGAAAAGAGACTAATTTGGAAAGGAGAGGCGAGCAAAACAAGCTAGCGGGTCAGCAGAGCTGACATGTTTCGGACGTGTTACAGATATGCCGTGGCGTGCTGGAGGCGTGCTGCGGGCCTGTACAGGCGTGTTACAGACACAGGTGTGTCAGACAGACATGTCATAGAGCCCTGCAGGTGTGCCGTGGACATTTCATAGGCACCTTATAGGCGTTTATGGACAGTTACAGACGCGTCACAAGTGCCCCGGTCTCCAGCTCCCCTCTGTCTCTGACCCCTGCACTGGTACTTTCGGCTGCCCTGTCCCTCTCCTGAGGAAGAGGAACGTGTTTTTTCCTGACCAAGAAGCCCCAGATGGGTTTTCAGCACCCACTGAGAGGAGCCGGTGCAGGCCTCAGTTTCCCCTCTGCCCACTAGTCACGACCCGCTGACCCAGAGGCTCTTCCCCTGCTGCTCTTTGCTTCCACTCCCAGGAGCCGCCTGCCCGCCCACCCCCCAGCAGGGCTGCTCTGTGTCTTCCCGCTCCCCGGGGGTCCGCCCTGCCGCCCCAGCTCAGCCGGCTTCTGTCCTGCCGCCTGCCTGGCCCTGACCGTGAGCTCACGTCACCCTGCTCTTGCCACACGCTCCGTTGCTTCGCTAGGGATGAGGGGTGGCCGTGAGCCCTGGAGGCTGTCCTCGGGGCGCAGCCCTCCTGGACCCATGCAGTTCCCACGGGGACACTGCAGCAGCGGGGTTCTATCCAGGACTTAAACACAAAGTGGACACAGCGAGAGGCCACGGTGCCCCGCAGCGCCTGTCACCATTTTAGCCCTGGGGCATTTTCTTCAGCGGCTGATGCAGACACATCTGAAGAAACCCCCTTCTCCCCGAAGACTCCCCTTCCTTCCACTCATCCTTGCCCAGCCGGAGCGGGTGGGGGACCCTCAAGGACAGGGACAAGGGCACAGAAAGAGGGAAGACGGTGTGGAGAGAGGAAGGCGACCACGTCCGAACCCAGGGCCAGCCCGGCCAGCCCGCGGCACCTTGGCCTCAGACTTCCGCCTCCAGGTGTGGGAGAAAACAGATGGGGCCCCACCCTACGGCCGCGCGAGAAAAGACAGTGACAGTGGCAGCGGCAAGCGGCCCGCCCGGCCCCTCTCTCGGGAACAAAGCGGCAGGGGACCCCTGGCCTTAAGGCTCCGTCCCGACCTCGGCAGAGACCTGAGGGCCCATCGTGTGTTCCAGCGACGCCTGCTGACAAGCCCCAGGACACGCCCCCAGCCGTGGCGCCAGCCCAGGGGCGCCGACAGAGTGCAGACCAGCCCCCCCCCGCCCCCCGCCAGCTCCCGGCCCGGCCTTCCCTGGCACCAAAACAGATGACCTCATCTGCGCCCGCTGCTGCCCTGCCGCTGCCCCGGCGAGGGGCGGGAGCTGGAGGTCGCCGCCTGCCTCTGCTCACCCGGCCGGCCGGGCTCTGGGGAGTGTCAGGCCAGCTGTCACATCAGCGCCGCTGCCCCCACGCCCGGCCCCACGCCCAGCCCGGCCTCCCCCCTGCTGCAGGGGTACGGGGTACGGGCGGCCGCCACCTGGCCGGGCCGGGCGTCGCGAGCTCCCTCTGTCCTGCCCGGCCCGGCGGGTGCTGCGTGATGGCCTCAGCCCCAACAGGCACGTTTTTGGCTCATCTCGGGTCAAAGGCCCGGCACCCTCAGGGTTCAGTGTCCGCTGTCCCGCTGCAGGGCGGCCTGTGGCCGGGAGGGCCTGACGGGAGTCTGCGGGTCGGGCCGCTGCCCCGATGGCCTCGCGGGCCTTTCCAGGAGGCCAAGGCCAGGGCGGGCGCAGGTGCCGGCCCCGGCTCCCCACAGCCGCGTTCCGAGCCGAGGCAGCTCCGGGCCTCTCAGCCAGCGGCCTCGTCCCTAAGCCAGAGCCGCAGCTGCCACCCCAGAGCACCTGGCGAGGTCAGTCTCTGAGAGAGTGGGGCGCCCGGCGCAGGGTCAGCGCCAGTGAGGGGCTTTGCTGCGGGTCTCGGCCGCGGGTCTGCTTCCCCGCTCTGCTGCCCGCCTCTGGGCGCACCGTGGGCCTCTGTGACCCTCGCATGCTGGAGCGGGGACCCCGGCCCCTGCCCCCGGCCTCCACCCTTTCCTCCTGGCCAGGACGCCCTGACCCCGGCCTGGCGCACCATTCGCCTCCTGATGTCCGAAGCTGCTGGACGGAGAAAGGGCTTTGTTACGGGGCATTTGTCAAACCCGGGAGGATCACGTGGTGCCTCTTCCCCATCGGAAAGGGGGGCCTCAGGGTGAGCGGGGTGCTGGAGCAGCTCCCGTGTGGCCGCTGCCCAGACTCCCTTCTTTGGGCTCCCTTCCTCTGCCTTTCTGGGAGCACCCCGAAGTGGCGAGGACCCTGAGCCCCTTCTGGGAAAGCGGTCCTGTCCAGGGGTCCTGCAGGTGGGGCGCAGGGCGTCCCTAACACGGTGCTCAGCCCCGAGCTCCCGACTCCACATTCCCACCCCCAAAGGCCGCCTGAATGTCCCTCGCGCACTAGCGGCCGGTCAGCGCGGTCACGCTTCGGGGCCTCCCCCGCCCGGTGCGAGCGGAGCCGGCTGCGGGGCTCCGGGTGCGGTGGGCGTGGCGGGGCCCAGCCTCGCCTGGCTCTTGGTTTCGCTGCGGGCCGCTCCGCCGTATTGGCCACAGGCCATCTTGCCATAAACGAAAAGAAGGAAAAGGACAAGAGGCCGCGCCACAGCCCATCACGAAATGGGAAAAATGAACAGATCGGAAAGGAGAAAATCCTTGACTCCGTCTGAACAGCGCTGCAGCCCGCGGCCGCGCTCGAGGCCTGTGCGGAGGGCGCTCGCCGGCGCCGGCTCTCGCGGTTCAGAGCTCTGTGCGGGTTGGGGCGTTTTTCAAGCGAGGCGGTGACCGCGAGGCCATGACCGCGAGCGTGAGCGCGGGGTGCCCGCCAGGCTCCCGGACCAGCCCTGGCGGGAGGGAGCGAGTGGCGCAGTCTCACCTGGCCTCGCCTTTCCTGGCAGCCGTGGGGCGCTGCGCCTGGGTGGAGACCCGGGGAGCACCGTCCTTCCGCCGCCCTGGAGCCAAGGAGGATATGGGGGTCGGCAGGGCCAGCGGCCACCTGCCCCGGGAGCTCGCTGCCCGCCGTGGCACCCAGAAGAAGACGCCAGAATGGACGCTGAGAGCAGAGAGGTCACCAGCGGGTGGGGGTGGGGAGAGTGCAGCTCTCTGGGGTGTCTCCTCCCAGGGCTCCTGGACGCACCCCCAGACCAGGAGGTCCTGGAGACAGGAGTGAGGACTTGGGGGGTTCGGGACTCTTCAGGCAGTGAGGTGGGAAGGTTTTGGGAAGGAAGCCACGGAGGGAAGCCTGAGGGTGGGGTCACCCGCCGGGTGCCCAGAATGAAAGGGGGTCGCAAGCTTGCCCCAACTTCCCCCAGCTGCGGGCCAGCCCCTCCTCCCCCACCCCCATTACCCCAATTTGCTGTCTCTTTCCTGCCTGGCTGGACACCTGCCCCTCCTGGGCACCTGGCTGTCCATCCCCGGTCGGCTCAGGGCCTGCGCTCTGGGGGTGCCCAGGCACGCGAGGGTGGGGGCTGAGGCTGCTCAAGAGGGGAGGCGGGGCTGTGGAGGGGCTGTCAGACTGCGCTAGATTGTCCAGACCTGGAGGCCACTTATCTGGCCGCCTACACGGGGAAGTGAGATAGTCCACAGCACTTTCCCACCAGTACGCTTATCTGGACTGCAAAGTACACTGTGTGTGTGTGTGTGTGTGTGTGTGTGTGTGTGTGTGTGTGTGTGTCCGTGTGCCCCTCACGCCAGGGCTTCTGGCAGTGGGTTATGCATTTCTGACCCGCGCACTGTACTGCACAGTGTGAGTCTGTGCAGCCTTGGTGTTTGACGTGCGGGGAGGGGAAGCCTGAATGCCCGGGCGCGGGAGGGGCTGCCCGCTAGCGGCAGTGCGCCGCGCCCGTACGCGGGGGTGCTGCTGCTGTCAGAGAACAGGAACAGGCTTTTGGCCAATAGAACCATGTCCCCAAATCTGTAAATTTTAAAATTACAGGATTTATATGGATTATATATGGGGCTGGGGGCCATCTGGAAGGCATGCTCCCCAAACTTATTCATTCTAAAGGATCTTTTGCTTTCTGTGCATTATCTGAATTAGCCTACAACTGAAATAAGTTTCTGTATAACTTGAGTGATTTTAAATACTTTTAATTTCTTTAAGGAGTGAACAACATTAGAATCCACTCACTGTAGACACTATGATCTAAGCAAAAACAAGGAGAGAAAATAAGTATCTTGTTTTCTGTGCCAAACCTGTGGCTCCCCTGGTTCTTGCCCTCCCGGTGAGGCAGAGAGTGAGCAGGGGAAGGACAGGCTGGGAGAACACCTGGGGTGCTGCCACATCGGGTCTACTGGCTTACCTGGTTCACCTGGTGGAGGGAGGGGTATTTCACTTGTGTTGTTCTGGAAGGTAGCTACCACAGCAGAGACCTGAAGTGTCTGAAAGTTTGCTACAGAGTTAGATGCGAAAAAGGTTCAATTTGGATCAATATGGTTTTTTCCTATATCACTTGGGAGACCAAGAGCATCACACTGAGTGAAGTTAATCCCGACAAATCTGCACCATGACTCTTGGGACAGTAGGAAGAGGAGCGGAACTCAATTTGCAGATAACCGTGAAATCCCAGAACACCCCCCACATGCACACACACACACACAAACACACCCCCAAGGAGAAGTTCCAGCTAGGTCCTCAACCCACAGATATTGCCGCAGAACCCCAAGTCTCAGCACCTCAGCCTGGGAACCCAGGACTAGAAGGTGAAGACTGAGGCTGGCAGGCTTTACTGTCCCTCCACCCCCAGATCTTTCTGCCCACGTGAACTCCCTACTCATGGGGAGGGGCCAAGGTCAAGCAAATCTACTTGAGGGAAATCAGCCCCACCTCTCCACTTCTGGTCCAAAGCAGTACTGGAATCCTGTTCAGCTAGGTATGAAATTCTAGGTCGCCATTTTCCTTTGACATCTTACTCCATTGCCCTCTGACTTGTGTGGCTGTTGAAAGGGTTGCTGAGGGTACGTCACTCCATCCTTTCTCTCTGGTTGATTTAGAACCTTTTCTCTTTACCTTTGATGCTTACCATGTGTCTGAGAATTGATTGTTTTTAATCCTGCTAGGACTCTGTTTCTTGAATCTAAGGATACTCATCTTTCATTATTCTGGGAAATCTCAGCTGTTATTTCTTCAAATATTACCTCTTTACGTAATGTGTTCTGTGCGTCCCCTCCTTTTGCCTTAATTTGAATTATCTGAAAGTAGAACCTGAGAGAAAGACTTACGTACAAGTTGTTTATTCAGGAAATAATCCCAGAGAACAGAAATAATGAGTTGGTGAAAGTATAGAAGGGCACTGCAGCATGTGGCTGAGGAGGGTGTTGCCATGGAGTCACCCACTCAATCAGGTGGGTGGAGGGTCAGCCCAGGCCAATCACATCACCTTCAGTTTACAGGGAGACTTCAATGGCCCCTTCTATCTTTCATGTCTCTTAAATTTTTCTTTTTTGCTCTAAGTCTCATTGTGGCAGTTTCCTCCAATCTGTATTCTCATTTACTAACTTTCTCTTTAGCTATATCTACGGTTCTTCCTTTGCATAATAGTATGTCCTGGTGATTTCTGGTCCTCCTGTCATCTCTCACATATTCATTCTCCTTCAGATTGTCCATTACCTCAGCTCTTGGGGTGCTCACCCCGCTGTTCATCATGTCTGCTGACCTTCTGTCACACCTATTGCCCTGTTTCCTCTTTGTCCCTGGCAGCTCCTGCTCCCCTTCTTACTGAGCCAAGTGCTCTTTAATCATGGCTAATAGTATAAAGAATCAATTGGGAACATTTGAAAAATCCCAGCACACCACCCAGATTGGTCAAATCTCTGTGAAATTAACTATATTGCAGGGAAAGACTTGTTCTGCCTTTGTTTAGGATTCCAAATAACCTCACTTGGGGATTGAAGAGAAGCCTCACTTATCTCTCTGTGGGGTTGACACTTAATACTTGGGGTTTCTCTTTAGAGGAAAGTTGGTAAAGTGAATAAGACTATTTTTGGTGTAATAACACTGGTCAACAAATTTTTACAAAAGTCATGTTACTGAATAAAATTAGCCATTTCCTATCAATTTGTATGTGCTCACACGGATCTGACAATCAAATTCTAATTTTGGCTCTAGTTTTTTTGGCGATCTGCAATAAATTGATGTTTACATCACAAAATGCATGCCAATAGTAATAGGCCTACGGTTAATACCTGTAAAAAATCAAGTCACAGACTACTTCTTAGATTTCTTCGCTTGTCTCTTGTACAGCTGTTCAGGAATAGAATAGATGGAAGATGGTTTCCATTGTGCAAAAGCACAGCCTTAAGACTCAATTTTGAAGAGCCTAGAAACAGTCTCCATTCTTGTGGGTCATGAGTGGTTTCTAAGGCATTCATGAGGCCCTCATTATCAGAACAGAATACCAGAGTACTCTCCTTTCTGAAGAAAGGCTCCAACTGCTGTTGGTGCTTTCCATAGAAAGTAATTGTGACATCTTCTTCTAGAAGATTCCATTGTTGGAGTCTTGATCCTAGCAATTCTGCCTTGTTCTTGAATAAGTCCAAATCACAAACCAGGTCATTGAGTTCTTCCTGTGTTAGTCTGTGTGGGGTTGTGATGCACCACAGTGAAAATCTGGATCACTGCATGCTGATGGGACAGGAGAAGAACAGGTCGGCTCACCCTTGTCCTTATCAGATGAATCAAGAGAATATTCTGCTGGAGGTTCTGGAATAGGAAGTCCCTCACCCTGTGGAGCCTTTCTCAATACAGACGGAATGTTTGGGTAGACTAACTATTCTTTAGTTCTTTTGCTTTGTTATTCCACCAGAAAGAGGAGGAACCAAGCAGAAGTCTTCTATGTGGTTGCTTACCTTTCTCCACACCATGGGGACTGCAAACGGCATGGATGGTCTTTTGCCATCGAACCACTGTAAAAGCTGTGTTGTCCATGTAGTATAGCATGTATGTGGGGCGCAAGGCTTGTCTTGGTCACCTACTTTTCTTCTTTCTTCACTTGAGAAATGATACTTTTCTTCTGGTTGGCAAATGTCACTTCCCCACAAATAGAGCAGAAATTGTCCACGCTGTTAACACACTTTCGAGGCATGACTGTTCTGTATTGTGCCTAAATGGATAAAATAACAGTTCTATGTTACAGTAGCTGAAACTGTCTCACACAAAGTCTGAAATATTTTCAATGCTCAACCTTTCCAACAGGGCTGTCTGTAGTGCACTGCTGACGTCGGCTTACTTCAGCAGCCGCCTGGCAGTAGTATTGCATTGTGTCAGAAAATGATGCCATCAACTCTGGATGATGTGTGCATGATGGTATTATGCAATGTGACGCAATAGTCCATCATTCGAGGCTGATTTAGGATGTTGTTGCAGTCCTACTGGATAAATTTACACGGTGGAACATATAAAATGAATTGTATGAAATATCTTCAAAACGAGAGCTAATAAAAAATTTTCGGGGTTATATTCATGTTCAGCACATCAAGATACTACAGATTAGGGCCTTTTTAGGTCAGTAATGATCTCTCTGTTGACCAGTGTAATAGATAAGTATGAACAGCTTGAAAATCTTCAGTTTGGTCACATTTTACTTCTTTTAACACTTTGTGGTCCACTCACGTATTAGTACGTGTTTTTGTCACCAGTATCAGGTGGCCGCTCTCATGTTAATACGTGTTCATCTAGTCTCTGGTTTTTCACGCCACGGTGGATTTATTTGGCACTATTAGGAGCTATTTCTTGGATCGTACACAGTCTAGAAGCTTTACACATTGTTTTAGTGAAAGTGTGAGGTGTTTTATGAGAGATACGACAGTTTTTTTAATGTCCAATAGTTCAGGAGTTGTGTGTGTTTTACTGAATGCTTCTACCATTCATGCGGTGCACAGAAAATGGCCGGGCCCAAGGGCTGGTAAATTTAAAGGGCACCGGCACACACAGTGTTAAAAACAGCTGTCTAGTAAATCAAAGGGGAGCAGGAGGCTGGGAATGCAGACTCTCGGGGAGCAGGAGGCTGGGAATGCAGACTCTCGTGCAAACCCAGAGCCACAATTTTGGAGGCAGAGCCACCAATGCTGGGCTGCCAGGGGCCCCTTGGCACCTATGAGGAATCCAGGAGGCCCTGCACATGGGCAGGCCTGCTCAGAGAGCATGGTCCTTCGACCTGGGAGACCCGGAGTTCCTTTCAGAGGCCCAGGACATGAGCTATCTCAGTGGCCCAGGCCCTTATTTGGTCGGCCCTTTCGCCGTCGTCAAGGAACCAGCGGGCTTTCTGACCAGGACTGATGATGGGAAGTGGAAGTCCAGGAGGGCCTCGACCTTGTTTTTTTTTAAAGATTTATTTTTTATTTATACATACAAGTTGGGGTACAGGCCAGAGGCGTGGGGTGGCGAGAGGGTTCACCAGAGCCAGAGCGGGGAGCAGAACAGGCGGATCTACTGAATTACACTGCTGAGGGGAGCAGCGGGCGAGGCAGGAGAGGTCTGCGCGCCTTGTGGGACTCTCCTCGGCCCGGCATCTAATGCACGTTGCCGCTGCCCACAGCTCCAAAGCAGAATGCTCAGCCGCTGTGCCCCGGGGAGGCCCTCGACCTTGTTTTTAAAAAGATCCAGGTCAGATTCTAATGCATTTATGGATTATGATAAAGATGGCCGTGTGCAAATCGGGGCAGTACATAATCAGAGGTGCCAGATGTGTAAGACTGTATGAAGGTGAACCCAAATTGCCGAGTGCGGGGAGCGCTGCTCCAGCCCTGCTGCCTTGGGAGTAGTCCCGGGTGCAGTCCTGGAAATGGGGGCTGTGACGGCCCAGGCTGCAGCCCTCGTCGGGGTTATGTTGACCGTCAGTTGCCAGCTCCTCCTTCACCTCCTGCACGGGCTCTTCCTTGCAAAGTTGCAGAGTCAGTGTTGCCATCGACCTCGGATGTTCTGCGCCCCACTTTCCTCCGGGGAATGGGCCGTTCTTCAAATAGCAGCTGCATGTGCAACTTCAGCTTTCCAGCTCCGTGGTGGAGCCCGTTCCCCTGGAGCCCACACATCAGTCTTTGCTTGGTGCTGAGTCACGTGTCCCTCCAGGACCCCGTCACTGATAACATGACCTCACTCATCCAGCGAGGAGTGACAGCTTTTGCTATTTAAACCGCTTTGCTGCCATCAGGCCCAAGGACCCACATTTTTCATTGTTATTTTCTATTGTCCTCACAGAAATGCAATTCTAATTTATTTAATGAACATAGGACTTATACTGTGTGGTACATAGGACAACAAATGCATACTATCCATAATTAATAGCACTGCTCTTAGTATAAGCGACCGTAGACATCAAGATAAGCGCCGGGAACAGGCCCCAATATAACCACCAAGACTGCATAGGGTCCCGTGGCGGCGTCACATCTCTTTAAAGGCAGAAGTGGCCATAGACAGAGCTAACACCCTTCACCACACCCTCCGCCCCTCTCCTCCCCACAGGAGTGTTTATCGTTTGCGAGAATATTTTATACCTTTCCTGCGTGTGCATACACGTGTAAAAGTCAGGTAGGAATGTATCATGTTTGCAAAAATGTCCTGTTGGAGCAGCGGCAGACTGCGGGCCGCTCCCCGCCGCGCCCGCGCCCTCCAGCAGGTGTCGCTGCAGCCCCAGCAGCCGCGGGCTGCGGGCCGGGCCCGGGAAGCGTCCGCTCTCGCGCATGCGCCAGACGCAGCGCCTGCGAACTTGCGTTTCGGGGCTTACAAGCAAATTGTTTCTTGCAGTTGTTACCCCGGCAGCTCCCGCCACTGACGCCAGGGGGGAGACCCTGAGGGAGAGGCGGGTGGGGGCTGCTGTCCAGCCCCCACGAATGCTGCTCTGCGGGCGAGGGGCTGCGCCTGCCGCTCCCGCCCGCGTCCTGCGCGGGCCTCCCCGGGGCGCCCCGGCAGGGGTGAAGCTGCCGCCGCTGACCTAGCCGCGGAGCACCCCCTCGGCCAAGCCCGTGCGAGGGTGTGAGACCCCTCCGGGCCTGCCCCCCACGCCCCCCGGCCAGGCCACAGGCACACGGGAAGGGCGGGACCCCGGCGCCCGGCTCGGCTGCACGCAGGTGTCGCTGTGGCGGCCGCTCGCGTTCGAGTCCCCGGGAGGTTTGCGCAGTGGAGCCTGCGGGTGACGGGCGGGGAGGGCGCGCGGGGCCAGCGGCGCTGGGCTCTCCCCGGGCTGGGCCCTTCCCGAGCCACTGCCAGAGGCCGCGGGCCCAGCGCCGCAGCAGCACCTGACGCCCCACTGCCCACTCACCCAGCGCTACCCGCCGAGGGCGGACGTGGGGACGCAAGGAAAAGGCCGGAAATGCTGCCGGTTCGATGCTCCTCCGGGAGTGACCGGCGCAGTGTTCCCGCCGGGTGCGGCCCGGACAGCCATGTCCTGAGGGCAGACCGAGGGCCGCTGGTCCCAGGTCCCCTGTGGCCGCTCCCGAGGACTCCCCAGGCCTGGCCCGGCCCCTCCCCTCGGCCCCTCCCTGACCTGCCCCCTCTGGCCTGAGGAGGCCGTGGGAGTCTGGCCGCCATTATCCGGCCCTTATCTGGGCCCACTCAGTTCAGGGACTGCAGCCGACCCGAGGGTCACGCCTGTCTCCAGGGAGCCGGCGCTATCTCGCTGACCCGCGGAAACCTTGGCATGAGCTCATGTTTGCTGACGACAGAGAGGACCCCGCCAGCCTGCTGCCCGGCGCCCGCGCCCCCGCCCCCGCGTCTGGCATGAGCCCGGTGTGGGCTCCGCCATTACTCACTGAAATAGCAGCACTGATAACTGCGGCTGACAGAAATATATTGATGAATTTCCATTCAGAAAAGCCTCCTCCGCCCTCCCTGGCCTCACCCGTCACACGGGCTGGCGGGCTGAGCCCCTCTCAGACCCCGCGCGGCCTCGGGCGCCCCCAGGGAGGAACGGTGTGGCCAGAAACCCTAAGAAGTGTGTTTCCAGAGAATTCATGCTAGGACATACTTTGTCCTCATTTGGGAAAGTGCCTTTAGGCCCAAAACCATGTTTTATTCATTTGTGTGTGCCAGTATCGGACACTGCCTGGCAGAGAGCAGGCCGCTGGGTGTAAATGGAATGGATGGAACTGGGTGTGGGAGGGGGCAAAACAGGGGACAAGAAGGCAGCTCACCACGTCCCGTCATGCCTTGATTCTCTGGGGGCCTTGGGCAGGCCGCTCCCCCCTCTAGTCCAGAGATATTCTCTGCCACCTTAAATCTCTGTCTTTAAATGGGATTTAGTGTCTTTACATTTAATGTAATTACCAACATCTCTGAGTGTGAATCGTTACTGTGTGATTTTCTATTTGTCCTGGCAGCTCTATACCTGTTAATCTGTCTTGTTGCCACCACCTAACTTGATTGACTTTAGCATTCCATTTTTTTCCCATCTACTCCCTTGGAGGTGATAAACCCTATTTTTATTGTGATCACCCTAGGTATTACAATGGGCAGAGTTAACTTTTTATCAAACCCTAAAGGTAAACTCAATGTTTATCCCATTTTTGGACAATATAACAACCTTATAACACTTGACTTTCACTTATCCATTCAGGTTATAGGCTACTGCTATACATACATTTCAGTTCGGGGCAGTTCTTTTGAACCCCACAAATCATTATTATCTTTTTCTGCAGTGTGTTCACCTGAATTCATCCAGTTTCTTTGATTGCTATTCTTGCATTTCATTACTTCTATTTGGGATTGTTATACTGCCTGCCTAGAACACAACCTACAGAATTCCCTTCCACAGGTCTTATTTTGGGAAATTCTTTCTGGTTTATCTAAAAGTGTCTTTATTTTGCTTTTATTTCTGAAAAAAATATTTTCGCTATATAGAGTTCTATCTTGGCAGTTAATTTCTTTCCGCACACTGAAACATTTTTAATACATATATTTTTATTGTTATTTATATCTTTTACATTTTGTATCTTTCCACACACTGAAAATTTTTGATTACCTTCTAGTTCTGTCATTGCTGGTGTGGTCATCTCTCTTTTTCCCCCTTTAACTACTTTTAAGATTCCTTGTCAATGCTTTCTTTGGCGGTGGTGGTGAGATTGTTTTGCAGTTTTGTAAGATGTGTTTAGTGTGCATTTGTCATGTATTTATTCATGCAGGGATTTATCTTGTTACACTTACACCTGTAGGTTAGGATCTTTTATCAGTTCTGGAAAACCCTTCATTGCTGTTCTTTCAGATATGATCTCTGTTCTGTCCTCGTCTCCCCCCAGGACTCCAAGTAAACATCCCCTTCCCCCCTTTTTCTGTCTTCTGTATTCTTACATTTGCTTCTCCGTTTGCCATTGTCTCACCTCTGTGTTTCACTCTGGACGATTTCTTCTGGCTCCTTTCTTAACTCTCTAATTCTTTCCTGAGTTGGATCTAATCTGCTATCATTCCCAGGCATTGAAATGCTAATGTTGAGTTATTGTGTTCATTTGTAAAAGTTCTATTTGGTTCCCTTTAAGATCGTTATGTCACTTTGGAAAGTTTCCAGTAGATATTTCAAGCTTCTATCTTACTTTCTATTTTATTTCTTTAAGCATACTTTAAGTGTACTTTTTGAGGGGGTGTACTTGGAATAGTCAGAGGGGATCTCATGAAAGTGTTTGCAGGTCTGTTTCTATGGTCTCTTCCTTCTGCTGGCTCCCCTCCTGTGCCTTTTTTACTTTTGCTGGCAGGTTCTTTTATTGTGAGCGGTGCTTATACTTGAAAAGGTTTTTATAGCAATGCTTTCAGGGCCAGCAGGCAACGGCCTTTCTACAAAGAGAATTTTGCTGGTGTTTGTCAGGCACTTGGGGGCCATGCACTTCCAGAGCTACACTGAACCAAGTTCAAGGCTCTTTCTGTACCAGTTGTTGTGGGCTGAGCCCACAGGCTGGTGAGGCAGGGAGGCTGGCAGGCCTTCCACGCCCCTACCCCCATCCCCCGGAGATTCTTTACTCTTTGGGCTTCCTCTGCATCGTCTGGGGACCCTGTGGTCACTCTCCCCTGGTAACTGATCCGCCATCGCTGACCTCCGCTGCCCTTGTAGCCGCAGCCCCCAGGCCCGGGCACCCACTCACGCAGGCCCACACCACACCCAGGTGTCTGCCGTCAGGCCCGCGTGCCCTGCCCCATGCTCCCACGCGCCTTCTGCATCCAAGGCTGCCCGTGATGGCCACAGAGGCCCGCGGTGTGAAAGTCTGCCCACTTCTCTTACCCCATGGAATTCCGGAAGGACAGTGTTTAGGACTTCTACTGGGTGCACAAGCTGAGCGTATTACCTGAAACTCCAGCTTACCTGGACCACGTAGTCCAGATCTGCCGCTGCCCTGGTGGGGCCTGGGGAACTTGTTTGCCCTCTGGACCCCGCTTCCTCACTGGCGCCCCCCTTAGGTTGCCATCGGATGAGATGTGTGTGTACAGGGCTTGGCAGCGACGGCAGTGACAGGAAGGCGGTCACTAGGTAAATGCTCCGTGGAATGTCCCCGCCCATCACCGCCGGGCCTCAGCTGATGCACCCTCAAAGCGGACCTGACACCCCCATCTGCAGCTGAGGAGATGCCCAGGGGCCTGGGCCGTGAGTCAGTTTAATGGGCATTTAATTTCATTTAATTTGACATTTAAATGCCTCGTTCTACCAACATCTTTTATCCCTCCCCCGCTGGGCCAGCAGACACTGCGGCTACAAAAACAGGCTGTCTAGGAGTAGGGGCGTGGGAGTGAGGGTGGGAAGGGGTGGGGTGGGGGTGGAGGGGATGGGACGACTGGGGGTTAAAGGAGGGTGGATGAGGAACAGGGAGTGGAGGCCTGAAGGGTTGGGAAGCCGGGGGCGTGGGGGATGGAGGACGGGGGTGAGGATGAGGGGAGGAGAGAAAGGCGCATGGAGCACGGGTGGGTGGAGGGTAAGGGGTGGGGGTTGGGGGCGAGGGCACGGGAACAGCCTGCTTCCTCCCACCACCTGCTCCGGGGAGCCCCCTCCATCACAGGACCCCTTCCCTGAGCCCTCTCCGGCTCAGATCTGAGGTGTCGCAAGCCCCGCGAGGCCGAGCTGGCAGGTGCACAGAGCTGGGGCTGCCAGCTGAACCCTGAGGCCCGCACGGAGCCCCGCCCTGCCCCGGAAGGTGGGGCTCCTGGGGCTCCTTGCTGTGTTGGGCTTTTCCTCTGATCCGTGTAAACACCCCGCGTCCGCCACCTCCGGCCCTTCCTTCCTGAGCCGAGCACGCGCCAGGCCGCAGCCACCGCAGCCACCGCCACCGCCCAGCTGCGTCTGCAGCCACATCCGAGACCCGTCAGTGTCCCGAGGGCGAGAGACGTGGGGAGGCAGGGGGCCGGGGGGCGCAGGAGAGAAAACAGGAAGGGGGAGATGATACGTCTCAGGGAACTGGGCTCAGCGTGAAACGGCAGGTTAGGGGATCCCCGCATGCAGGGCCACCCAGAGGGAGCGGGGCCGGGAAGGCACTCAGGGTGCCGGGGTGGGGGGCTCCCAGCACCCAGCCTCAGTCCTCTCTTCCTGTGGCGCTTGGGGGGCTGTGGCTTCATGTTTTGCACGAACACGCGCTTGGTGGCCCCCGGTGATCGGGGCCGGCGCAGCCAGCATCTCTCCCCCTGGCCCTGCCCGGCCTGGGGTGCTCCGGCACAGGCGTTCACACCCCTCTGTCCTCATCGTCCTCAACATCCCCGACCTTCCTCCTGAACAGCCCCAAACTGTAGGGCCGGGGGCAAGAAGACAGTGGTGCTTCCCCAAATCCGGTCGCCCCCTTTCTCCTTCCACCTCCATTTCCACCCTCCACCGGGAGGAGCCTCGCCCCTGTATATGAACAGCCCCCAGACAGCCCCTCTCCATCCGGCCTGGGCATGGACACCGCGGGCTGCAGACGGCCACGGCCCTGGACGCGGGCTCGGCCACCTGGGTGGGAACTTTGAGACCCTGGGAAGCCAGAGGGTGGTCTGGGAAGGGGGTTCAGGGGCCCAGGGGCGCGTCCCCTTGGCCCAGCTTCACCTGGAGAGCACAAGGCGCAGGGCAGCCCCTGGCCAGCCCTGGACGCGACGGCCCCTCCCGTGGAACACGAGCTGGGCGGGGTCTGACGGCCGGGGGTCTTCTGTGCCCACCACAGCATTCCCCGCTCGGCGCCTAGTAAGTGTGGGGTGAGCGGTGGGCGTGGGAAACAGGGAGACAGAAGCTGCGGGGGTGCTTTGTTTCCCCGAAGCCCCTCTGCTCTGCAGGGGCTTCCGGCCTTCCCGGCACCTGCTGTCCATCCGCAAGCCCCCCCATGGACTGCTGGCCTCAGACTAGGCCCCTCCTGGCTTCAGGCTGCCCAGCCGGTTGGAGCCAAAACCCTGGTTCACAGGATTGACTTGAAAATGGGTCGGGGTCCTCATGGCGGCCCCTGATATCTAGGAGAGGGGTGGGGAGCGAAGGGGTAAGTGGAGGAGGAGGCGAGGGGAGGAGGGAGAGGCAGCAGGGACCCCCTAAGAAGACTGAAGGGAAGTAGGCGAAGCCGGCCCCCCCCCCCCCGTGGCTGCACGGGTGGGGGGCGGGGGCACAGGCGCGAGGGCCCCAAGGCTGCACAGATGGCCCCGCCGTCGCCGGACCCACGCCGCCCAGGGGCTCGGGGACACGGGCATCTGCTGGGGACACGGCCCCTCCCTCCGCCGCGTGCGACGGTGTGGGTCTGCTGAAGCGAGCGCCCCCTCCTCCGGCGCGCCCGCTCCGGCGCGAGCCCTTCGCCGGTGGCCGCTGGGCGGCGCTGTCGGCGAGGCTGAAGGGCCCCTCGGCCGCTCCGCGGCGGCTCCCGACGCGCCGACCCCGACAGCCAGGAAGGGCCCCCGCGCCCCAGGAGCTGGACCCTGCCGTGAGGCCTCGCGGGTCCGGGCGCCGGCTGTTCCTCTGCTGCCGCTGCTGTCTGGCGATCACGGGCGGGGCGCCCGGAGGGGACGGGCGTGACTCAGGAGCAGGGGACCGCGGCGCCGCCCCCGGCTCTCGGCGGGGACCAGCCTGGCGCCCGCACGCCTCCCGGCCGGCCCTGCGCGATCTGGCAGCGAAAGGCGCTGACCCAGGCCGTGCCTCGGAGGAGGCGCCCAGGAGCCCCTGCAGGCGGTCAGTCAGTCCCTGTGGGCGCAGCGCCCTCCCGCTGGTCGCTGGCCGCCCCTGGCGGGCCGGGCCCCTCCGGCTGGCGGAGCAGAGACCCCGGCTGGCTGGCGGGGCGTTTAAGGGGAGCCCGCGGCGGGCCCCTTGACGTTGGCGTCGCTGGTGTGCTGAGAGCAGCTCCCCGCCGCTAACGGCGGCCCAGACAGGCACCACGATTGCCCAAGAGCCGGGGCTTCCTGGGCGCCAGCTCCGAGGTTGAGAAAGGCAGCGGTCAGCAGGCGCGGGAATCGGTCAGGAGACGGCCGCGTGGCCTGAGCCCAGAGAGGAAGCAAAAGTCCTTCGTAAGGACCTTGAGAAGCGGCGGTTTCGCTGAGCTGGGCATTGTCTCTGCCACAGAGCAGGCCAGGCCGGCCCGCGGCCGCCTCCCACCCCTCCAGTCCCAACGTCCCCCTGAGAGGGGGCCGGCCTGGGGCACCTCCAAGGAGCCACCCCATCAGTGGGCAAGGGACTCGCAAACAGGGAGAGGGAGAGAAGAGGGAGACGGCGGCTGGTGGGCACCGGCCTGAGCCCGACTGGGGGCTTTGTGCTCCAGAAAACGGCCTCAGAGTCGGGGTTCCCCTCTCTCCCTGGATACCAAACGCCTGGGCAGAGCTGAGATGGGCTCGCGCTCAGAGCAGACTCCTCCTTAGCGCCGCTGAGCCCCCGTCCAGCTCCTGAGTGAGGGGGGCTGGGGGCGCCCCCGCCCCCAAATCCATCACTCAGAGTCACCGTTCGCAGACTCCTAGTCCTCAGCGGCGCCGCTTCCAAAAAGCAAAACCGCGAAATGGGCATTTCGTTGCCACCCCGGGGAAGGGGGGCGGGAAGGCATGCAGACGGCGCCCCTTAACGGCTGGCCCCGCTCACTGCTCTCCGCACGCCGCCGGCGCCCCGCAGGCCCCTAGAGGCTGGCTGCTTCGCTCCACGCCCCCCCGCCCGTGTTTCCCCATGACGTGAAGAGGAGCCTGTTACAGAATTCGGGGAGACGAGGAGGGAGAAGCCCCCACAGCCACCCTGCTGTCGGCGCCCCGGTTCGCAGCCCTCACGACCCCGCTTTCTCCTCGTCGCACCCAGTTCTCCACGTGCCCCCCCCCCGGGCTACGTCTCAGCGGCTCTAGTTCCGAGGAGACCCCCAAAGCCGGGCGCACGGGCCTCCCCGCCACCACGCGCTCCCCGGTGCGGGCGGGAAGTCGGAAACGGTGTCAGCCGCGCCCTCCGAGGGCTCTGGGGAGACCCTTGCCCCTCCCCCGCGGGGCAGCCTGGCGCCCCCGGGACTCCCCAGCTTCGCGGCCTTCCCGCTCTGCCTCCGCGCCCCGCCCAGCGCGCCCGCCTCCTGGCCTGTCCACCTGGGGGCCTCCGGCTCTCCGGGGCCAGTTCTTCAGCCACTGCGGCCTCAGGCAGCCTCAGGCCTCGGTCCTTTGCGAACTCACCTCCAGGTCGGCCGCCAGAGCCGGGCTGGGCTCTCCCTTCTCCCCGACGGCGGCCGCGTTCCTGGGGTTTCTCACCCGGACATGCCCAAACTGAGCTCCTGGCCTTGCCCGGGCACCGGCCTTCTCTGAAGTCTTCCCCACCGGGCCACCGCTGCTTGGCCAGAGATCCTGAGTCACCCTAAGGCCTTTCCTCTCCGCGCCACATCAAAACCGTCAGCTCGGCTAGTTGGCGCCGCCTTGCGAGCCCCCCATCCCACCCCACCCCACCCCCCGCTCCTCACCACCCACCCTGCTCCCCGCTGGATCCTGGCGCCCCCTGCCTAGCCCCCGCCAGACAGACACTGCAAGGAGGCAGGGGCTGGGGGAGGGGCTGAGCACCCCGGTGGGGGAGAGGCCAGTGGCTGCGGGTGGGGCCCACCAAGGGGAGCTCACCCTTAGACCTGGTCAAGAGACGGGTTAGGCTACGGTCTGCTCCACAGCGCGGGATGGGGGCGGATCACGGCTGCGTGGATGGGCAGGCTTTTAAAGCCCAGGCCCCCATTCTGACTCCCCTCTCCTTCCACCTGCCTCTCCTGCCCCCTCCCCTGCTGTGGCAATTTCCCCAGCGAAATCAGGCGGCTCAGAGAGCTGGAGAGAGATTTGATGGTCACATTCTGGGCTCAGTGGAGTAGCTCCCAAAAGCCTGAGCCCCGAATAACAGGAAAGGCAGGTTTTATACAGCTTGTATAAGGAAACTCACCTACCGCACCCATCAAACTGTGTTGTTTAGGCGGGGGTCAAGGTGGCCGTAGCTGCTACTGTGGACACGCAGCCCAGCAGGGAGACTCCCCAGCAGCTCTCCACCCCGGCAAGCAGCAGCATCCAAGCAGGGAACTTACAGCTTCAGCAACTTGCATTCCCCAGCAGCGAACTTACCAACTCCCGGCTTCACTCCCACACACTCACGCCCCCGCCGCCCTTCACACACGTGCTCAGGCCTGGGCACGTGCAAATCTCCGGGTGCCCTCGCTCTCCCCGTGTATCTGGACGGCCTTGCCTGCGGCTGGGGTGGGCGTGGGGGCCTTCCCAGGCCATCCTACCTAAGCTTGGGACGCCCGTCTCCGCTTGTCCTTCCCCACGGTCTGCATCGTCTGGCGCGTGGGAATGTTTGCCGCCCGGCTTCCGTCGCAGTGGTGCAAGCGCAGCAGGGTTGAGGTTTCGTCAGCTGCACCCCAGCTTCTAGACCCGCGCCTGGCACGTAGCAGATGCCCCAAAAAAGGTTTGCGCCGGTATCCACCGGCGCTGGCCGTGGCTGCTGAAAACCAGACGCCTCGTGTGCGTCCGCGATGCCGGCGCCTGTGCAGACCGTCTGCACCGGTGGCAGCGGGACTGGGGGGCCGCGCCCCGGCACGGGAGGTGGCAGGGCGGGCTCTGCTGGCAGAGACCCCAAAACCGGCCTCGCACGTGGGCAGGGTGCGGCAGCTGCTGGGTGGGATTGCCCTGCGCTGGGTCGGAGCCCGTGCAGGACCCGTAAGCCCGGCGCTGGGCGCGGGGTGACTGGCCCGGGCCACCGGGCAGCACAGTGCCAGCCTGGCTCCTGACTCACGGGGAGGCGCGGCCAGTTTCCGGGCTGGCAGCTGGAGCCACCGAGCTGCCGGGAGACCAGCTCCTGCCACAGGGTCTGCTCACGGCGCCACGGCCACTGGCGAAGCCTCAGCGGGCGGTGGGCGGCGGGCAGTGGGCAGCGGGGCAGCTCCAGGCTTGTCCTGAGGCCTGGCTGCAGGCCCTGGGGCACGAGCCCTCTCGCTGGGGCCTTGCTCCCCGGCACTCAGAACTGTGGGTGCGTGGTGCCCGGCGCTGACCGGCGCCTGATGTCTCGCCCTCCCGCGAAAGAGGCCACCCGCACCTGTCTGCCAGGCTGCTCTGGCCCCTCCTCGGAAACGGAGCCGCGTGAAGCTGGTCAGCGTGCCGGGGAGCTGGGCCTCAGGCTGCGGGTGTGGCTGGTTCCGGGGCCCAGGGCGGTCTGGAAAGACAGGAGGTGGTGGCAGGGCCTGCCGCTCCTTGCCGCTGGGGAGTGTCCCCGTTTATGGCCGTAGGCAACCCGGAGGGCAAAGCCTTCGCTCTGCTGTGAGCCTGGTACCTGCCCATGGGGCTGGGGGTAGAAAAGATGAGGGGTGTCCCCGAGAGAGCAGGGCTGTGGGCTGTGATTGCCAGCGGGCGGCAGAAGGATGCGGGCTCGAGGGGCAGACAGGAGTGAGGCTGGCCGGCCGTGCCAGTCGCTGAGTGAGGGAGGGCGGGACGGAGGTGCGCCCTGCCCTGGTCTCCCGCCTGTGAGCCTCTCGGGGCAGCCGGAGCGGGCGTCTGTCCATCAGGAGGCCTCTGGAGCCTGCTGGCCAGAGTGGCACCGGCTAGGAGCTGGCTGGGCAGAGCACTCGCCACCGGGGCCTGGCCGAGCCTGAGGAAGAGGAAGTGCCCGACCCTGAGACACAGGCCGGTCTCATGCTCCCTTTGTTTCCGGTTCAGAGTCACACAAGATGGTTTCGAGACGGAGGGGGTGGCTGGCCAGCGCCCCTGCCCTGGGCCTCCAGCCTCGGGTGCTCCCACAGCTGCTGCTCTTGCGGACTTGTTTGTGCTTTTGTTTGTTTTTCTTTTGGCTTTTGGCTTCAACACCAGAAACTGTCCGCTTGCCTCGGCCCAAGTTTTTAATCACTTGACTAGATGTGGGCTGGGGTGAGTCAGGGAGGAGGAAAGGGGCCGAGTCCCTGAGTGGGCGGTCAGGGAGATGGTCAAAGCAAATCAGACGGACGCGCTAGTGGGGTCCCGCTCTGGGGTGCAGAGCCCCGGGGCGGCAGAGGCAGTGTCCCGGAGCTGGCCCCCAGCCGGCCCCTGGCGGCCTTGGCTGACCTCTCTCTGCACTTGGCAAAGCCACTCCCGTCTCTCGCTTCTCGAACAAGTCTTTTGTGGAATATAGAGCTACAGGTCACTGTAACGTTAGTGTTTTGCTTCATGCGGTCGACTGTCATGCACTGGTGGCTTGTGGGATTTTTCCCACCACCCTCCCTTTACCACCCGACCTCCCCCCTCCCTCTTAACCTCAGAAATCTCAACTCATTTATGAGTTTTATAAATATTGTCCTTTGTCGAATTCTCTGCTTAGTACATATCCAGTGCTTGTCTTAGTCATTCTGCCTTGCATTATGTTGCAAATGCCGATACTTTGTCTCTCTAGGGCTGAGTGGTACCCCAGGGTGAGGACAGACCACATCTCCTTGATTCAGTCGGTGCCGTTTTTGGAGTTGATGGGTTTAAGAGCGGGGACCTTGGGTTCACTCTGGGAAAGGTTTTATAACCAGGCTGAGTCCAAAGTCCGGTAAAGGTGGTGCCCCCTGGAGGGGTTTGCTGATGGAAATGAATAGTCCCTGGGAAAAATGCTAAGTTTTGCAGTTTGGGGTGGAGATTCCGATGGGAAATAAAAGGAACTGAAGGAGAAGGAGATTCAGTCGCCATGATGTAGGAAAAGAAGCAGAAGCCGCCAGGATATAGAGTTTCAGATTGAGCATTTTTGGAATCTTCAGTGACTTTGGGGCCACGACTTTGGAGGCTTTGCGAGTAGCCGAGCGACGGAAACTGCTCCCAGTTTTGATTTTGCTGTAGCCGAAGGAAGAAGGCAGAGGCCCGAAGCGGGCGCCTTCCAAAATGCGCGAGTGCAGCCTGGGGCCGTCTGGCCGCTGTAGCTGCTGTTTGCAGTGTTGTTGGCCTGGTGCTGCGCTGGGCACCACGGCAGCTTCGGGAGCACCTCTAGTTGTGTTTTGTGTCAACCTCCTGAGTTGGAACCCGGCCTACACTCTGGCTGTTGTGCGTCTGCAGAAGCAGGAAGACGCCATTTTGGAAACGTGGCCTATTGTTTGGAAGAGGAGCTCCACTCAGCAGGGGCGGGAAGACTCCGCCTTTGTTGTTACTTCTTTGGGACTTAAAGGACTGGATGTTGCTCTAAGTAAGTTAAACGGCCATTTTTTGACTTCAGTAATTATTTTTCCCTGTGTGTTAAGTAAACCCCATTGTTATTGTTCCCTAAGCCTGAGTAGTCTTGCAATTGTGCGCGCAGGTGCAGAACCAAAATAGTGAAACCAGTAAGCAATTTGGGCAGTGCCTTTGGCCAGTTTTGAAGCCCCATTTGCCCGCTATCAGTTTCACCAGAGCTCCCCTTCAGCGGCATGTGGCGAGTTTCTCCACAAGACAGAGACGCTGGATATAATTAAAAGAACAGGTTTATTGGGGCAAGGGACACGGCAGTAAAGCACGTTTGCATAGACACAAACAGGCAGGAGGAGCTGCCCTGAGAGGGGCAGGTTTGCTGAGAGAGGCCTGCGTGGTCGCAGGCAGGCGGGTGCCCTGAGGAGAGCCGCCTCTGCTGAGGGAGGGCAGTGAGGACCCAGCATGGCCACAGGTCATGGGCAGGCAGGAGACTGCTGCCCTGCGGAGGGGCACAGCTGGTGGAAAGAGCACCTGCATGGGCACAGGTGGGCAGAAGATGGCTGCCCGGAGCCCCTGCAGAGACTGCCCTGATGGTCTCTCGGGAGGGACTGTTCCCGCCAGCAGTGGTTTGTTTGCTGTTGATTTTGAATAACTGTAGGATCTGAAAGGGACGGAGATGCTGCAGTGGGCTCCGTCTCCGTGTCTCTGCCCGTCTGTTCGTGACCCGCCTTCCTGCAGCCTGACACCCGCCTGGGTCTGCTGTGATCTCGGCTGGTGCAGCGGGGTCCATGGTGATGCTGACCCCTCTCCCCACCTCCTGGTGGGCTGGTTCTAGCCCGATTTTAAGTTATATCTCCTCCACCACAGTCCTCTATCGGCGCCGCAGGGGGCGCTCCCTGTCCTAGCTCTCGCGTCTTGTTTTTAACTATTAGCTGGAGAGTAACAGCACTTGGGGCTCCTGCAGGGCAAGCCTTGTCCTCTGTCGTACACTGTGGGGCCACCTGCCTGATGACTTGGAGAGGGGTCTCAGGACTGGACAGTGGCCACAGCCTCGGCCCTGCTTTAGGGAACAAGGAACTTACTGCGTGTGAGTGAGCGAGCTCGACCTTCTCCCCCTCCCCCCCATCCTTGGGCCCTGGGGCCTGGCTGAGGCCAAGTCTGGGTGAGGCGCCCCACACCAGAAGGGACAGAGACTGAGCAGGGAGCAGCGGTGACTGCCGAGAATCCAGGGCCTGCTGAGAAGGAGGCTTCCGCCTCAGGGATCCATAAGGCTGCAGGCTGGAGAGGCTTATTCTTAGCCTGGAGCCCAGGGAGTCGGACCAGATGGGAGCTGTTTGGAGCAGAAGCCACCAGAACAAATCTCAGAGTGCTTAGTTGGGGGAACATCTGCCCCTCCTCGGCCCATACCCTGGCCCCCACCTGGCCGGGATGACTGGACCCTCCTCCCAAACTTTGCTCTTGCTGTTGTTGGCCTAGAGAGCTCTGCAGCTTTGCTCCCCACCTCCCTCTGTTGAAATCCCCCGTCTTTGCAAGTCCCTAGTTTTCTCCACCTCCTCCCCCACACATGGCTGTACCTGCGAGCGTGCATACCCGGCCCGGGAGGGTGGGGCCCGCTTCTGGCCCAGCTCAAGACTGGCCTGCAGAAGCCCGCAGGGGAGTGGGCCCGGGCTGCCCCTGCTATGGACCCTCTTGTGCAGGCCCCTGGCTCCTGTGTTGAAAGGTCTCCCGGGGTGGAGGGAGGACACTGCCGCTGCCTGAATCGCAGCTGTTTGCCTGCTGGGCTCACTCCCTCTGCCCCCGCACCTGCCTCGGAAACCCCCCAGGCCTTTCCGCCTTGAAGCAGAGATAAGGGTTCACGTCCCAGGCTGTCATTCAGCTCTGAGCTGTCCTGGGCTCTTGGCCGCAGGGCTGTTCTGCAAAGACAGAGGAATTCCAGTCATCCCCTGGGTTCAAACCACAGGTCAGGCTTGCAGAGATCCTTGAGATATTCAGGGCAGCCCTTGCTCCCCGCCTTCCAGTGCCAGTGCGCCCGACTCACCCTCTTACTCACGGTCATCCTGGGGGGCAGGCATGTGCTGCTGACGTCACCCTAACGCGGACACGGGCGACGGCAGGGATTAGTGCAGAACCAGGACATCAGATGTTTGAGAAAAAAGACTCTTGCTTTGGAAAAGCGGTGTGTACCCCAGTGCGGCCGGGGGAGCTGTAAGTGGGGCCTGAGGCCACCGCAGGCCACGCTGGCCCAGGGCTGGGTCCGTTCTGGACGGCGGCTTTCAGGAAGCCAGGGAGGCCCCGCTGCCCGGTCAGGATGACGTCACCGCACCCCAAGTGCAGGAGCTGAGACACGGCCCCTTGGCTGCTGGGCAGAGGCAGCATGGACGTGGGGGTGGGCAGGGGGTGGGGTGGGCCGAGAGCCGGTGAGGCAGCGAGCACCCCAGCACCTGACTGTTGAAGACAGGCCAGTGAGCACAACCTGGGGTTCCCCCCGCATGTAGAAATGCCACTCTGATGGGACTTGGGGTGCCGTCCACGGCCTCCCCTAGGGAGCAGGGAGCCTGCTGTGTGCCCCAGCAGCAGGCACAGGGCCGGGCACAGACAGGGCCCCACTGCCGTTGGAGAGTCCGTCTTAAGACGGCCCACGCTGTCTCAGGAGCTATCCCCCACAAGCAGGGGTGCTGCGGCAGACGCGCTGACGTGGGCAGGTGTGCACCACGAACACCTGCGTCCCGAGCAGCCACCAGCCGTGCCAGGCGAGGGAGGGCGCGCACGCCGTCAACCGGCAGCGCCCATTTCCCGACATTCCCGAGCAGGCAGTTTCCCGGAGACTGCAGCCCCGGACTGCCGAGGGCAGGTGTGCTGGCGGTGAGGCAGCTCACCTGTCTCTCTCCCTGCAGCGATGCGCCTTCCTGCTAAATGCTGAGCAAAATATCTACAGCCCCCTAGAGAATTAACCACCGGAACCGCAGGGCCTTCTAGAATTCGGAGCAAGAAGAGAGACCCAAGCGGCCATAGCGTTCAGCAGCCTCTAGCGGACTCGCTGGGGCGGAAGCTTCCCGGCTAGGGGCTACTTGTGCACCCTCCTCCCCTGTTGGGGCGCCGAAGTCCTAACCCCCAATATTAGGAGGCGGGTCCGTAAGAAAGGCTCGCAATTTGGACTCAGAGACACCAGGGGTGCTGATACAGGAGGGCCACCTGAGGTCACGGGGTGGGGGGTGGGCGTGTGGTCACGGAGACATGAGGTCATAGGGAGGCGTGAGGTCACAGAGACGTGAGGTCACGGGGAGGCGTGAGGTCACAGAGACGTGAGGTCACGGGGAGGCGTGAGGTAGCAGGACTCCGGGCCTTGGACTTCCAGGCCCCGGGAGGAAATGGACGGCCGTCCGGCGGCCCCTGGGCCAGTCCCGCTCTCCTTCCCGCGCTGATCTCCTCCCCCTGCGCAGGGCCGGGGCTCAGGGCGTGAACTCGCAGCGCAAGGCCGGGGCTCGGTGGCGGGGCCTGGGGCTCGGAGTCGGTCTCCCCGCCCTGTGGAGTCGCTGGCGAACTGACGTTTTATTGAAGATGCTCCAGACGCTGGCAAGACCCGGGGCTGGATTCCGGGCCACAGCCCGTCCTTCGTCGCCAGCACCCACCCCGATGGGGGGAGGTCAGAGGGCACCCGAGCCCCCCGTCGTGCTACTCCTAGACACCTCAGGAGCCCCCCGCGGCCTGAGCCTCTTCAGAGGGGAGCTGAGGAGCTGGAGATGCAGGATGCGGGCAGCCTCCTCCTGACTGGGGGCCGCCAGCACGGGCCAGAGCACCGCGCGTCTAGCCCCGCGCCCCGACCCGAGCTCCGGGCAGCGGGCGGCCGGCAGCGGCCCGCACCCCCTGCAAGGATGGGGCGCAGCTCAGCCGGAGGTGCCCGGGTGCCGACGGTGCTGTCTGGGCGCGTCTGCCCACACCCGCGGCGGGCGGGGACTCAGCGGTGGGAGCGGGGCTCGGGCAGCGCCCCGGGTCCAGCGCCCGCCCCTGCGGGAGCCTGGGCTCTAGGAGGCTCTGGCTGTCCGTGTTCTCTCCCCGGCTCCTCCCCCCATTAAGGCGCCATCTCCATTATCTCTGAGCATCACCCCAGCCCAGCGCTCGGATTCCATTCCTGGGTTTCATCTCCCAGCGGAGCGACTCGGCCAAGCTCCCGGGTTAGTCTTGGCTCTCGAGAAAGCCAGAGCCCCGGGGCTGCGCAGACCGAGGAGCTCAGATAAACGGCCTCGTCACCGAGCTGCTCACCGGGTGTTGGAGGCTTGGGTGTCTGTGACCTCTGGAGACCGGAGAGCCCGGGGCCTCCTAGTCCGGGTCCAAAGGCTCGGAACCGGAGCTCCGAGGACAGTGGGGGGGCGCCCAGCTCCGGGGCAGTGAAAGGGACGGGCTGGGACCGCCACACCCGCCTGGTGAAGATGACCTCTGCACCCAGCCCGCTGAGTCGCACCCCGTCGGGGTCAGAAGCACCCCGCAAACACACCCAGAATCACATTTTACCAGCAACCTGGGCGTCCCTTAGGGCAGCCAAGGTGACCCATAAAATCTTCCCATCACACCCTGTATGGGAATCAGGGGGAGCTGTGTCATCAGAAGTCCAGTTACGGGGCCTCCGCCACGGGCCAGGGCACTGCTGACCTCCGTGACACCAGTGACCAGCGGTGACCAACACACTCCGTCCTGACCTCCAGAAACTTCCGCCTGAGGACACGTGCTACATGCGCACTCGTAAACAGGATGAGTCCTGGCGCGGCCGGGAGCGCGAGGGCACGAGGGGAGGCCTACGATGGACTGTGGGTGGGGGGTTGTCTGGGGAGAGCTCACTCGAGGGTACAACTGGGACTTGAGCTACGAATAGGCCTCAACCCAGTAAATGGCACTTGGAGGGTGGGGGCCAGCACATGCAAAGGCCCCGCGGAGGACGAGCTCGGCCTTCTATGGCGTCCAGCATGGCCGTGGGCTGGGAGGTGAGGGGGAGACATAGGAGGTGAGGCTGGAGAGAGCAGGGGCTAGAACACAGGCACAAAGGCCACCATCTTGGACTTCAAGCTGAGAAGTGGCAGGATCATGTCTGTTCTTCAAGACCAGAAACAACTTTTTTAAAAGTTTTTTTAATTTATTTGTGCACACAAGAGCTGGGGTGCAGGCCAGAGGTGTAGGGGGGTGAGAGGGTTCACCAGAGACAGAGCGGAGAGCAGAACAGGCGGATCCACTGAAATCCACTGCTGAGGGGAGCAGCGGGGAGACAGGAGGGGTCTGCTGCGCCCTGTGGGAAGCCCCCTGGCCGGGGATCGAACTCGTGCTGCAGTGGCTGCCGATAGAGTGATAGCGCTGAGACTTAACCCCTGTGCCACCAGGGAGGCCCCCCAAAACAACTTTATCCTTCTACTAAGGAGGGATCTATAGGTGATTCAGGCAAGAAGGGTTCCCAGTGAGTGCTGTTTGGGAAAATAAGTGAGTTTCTTCTTGGCCCAAGGCAATGTGTTTGTCGGCCATTGTACATCATACACTTTGATCATTTAATGGCGGCCATTGTACAGCATACACTTTGATCATTTAATGGCGTTTACTATGTGCCAGAAACTTTAAAATCTTCAACAAGAACGCCTGCAGGGCACAGGCCTGAAGGCAACCCCTTTTGGAGGCCAAAGGTCTCTTACTGGAAAAACGGGCTGTGCCGAGCCCCGCTGGTCAAGAAAGAAGAAAACCCTACAGGTCGGGCCCCGGGATGGTTGTGGGGGTTGCGGGGTGTTCAAATGGACGGGGCCCGAAGGGAAGGGAGGCCCCACGGCAAACCCAAAGTGCAGGCAGACCCCCAGGTGGGGAGGAAGGGACACACCAGTGCGCAGGCCTCTGCCCGCGTTCCCAGGCTTGCTGGCAGCCGGCCCCTGCCCTCCTGCAGCCTCTCCCGTGCTGGTCTGAGGGGCCGGCTGCCTGGCCTGCTCTGGCTCTGTGCTGGACACAAGCCCAGCCACGCTAGCCCCGGCCCCCCGTTGCAGGTTCTGGCTCCCGGCAGCCGTGGAGGCAGCCCCGGATGAAGACCACCTGTTTGGGAGGACGGAGCTGGACATCAGATGTCCTGGGGGGTCGAAGCTTCCAGCTCTTGCTGTGACACCTGCCAGCTCCCCGCCTGCTCTCCCGCCCCGCGCACGCGAGGTGAGTAAGCACCGTCCGGTCACAGACACACAGCTAATTACCAGAGGATCCCTCATCTGCAGAAGAGCCCCAGGTAAGCAAACAAGCGACTCACCCCCCAGACATCCGGGAGACCAAGAGCTCTGGGTCTCACCAGGTGTCTCAAACCCCAGATCCTCTCAGGCAAACAGTCTAAGGGAGAAGGTCCGGAGCGCTTCCTTCGGACGCAGCAGAGCAGAGGCCACCGGGGAGCCCCTCAAGCAGGCACCTCCGCCCCAGTGCCACCTCCTCGGGGCCCCTCTGGGTCAGATGCTGGGGCAGGAGCCCTGGGGAGGGGGTCCCTTCCAGGGGTCTGAGTGGGCCAGAGCCCGAGCACAGGCTGGGAACAGGGGCAGAGCCCAGCCAGGGGGAGCAGCTGTCAGAGGTAGTTCGGTGCGGCCTTTCCTGCCTCTCCAGGCGCTCTGTGACTTAACAGCAGTTCCCTGAGGACAGAACACCTTGGCCGAAAAAATGGCTCTTCCCTTCCTGAAGCCCCTGGTTAGACCCCACACCCGCCTGCGGCCGTGGCCCCTGAAGGAGCCAGTGACAGCCACCTCGGCGGGTCCTGCCCACAGCAGGGCTTGTTGCAAATGCGCTTTAAAAGCTGAGTGCCACATAATAGCCTGATAATCATCCTTTTGTATCCCCTCCCTCCCCATGGCCAGATTGTTACAAAGCGGTCGACCTGCTTCCATTGGGCTAAGTCTTAGGCTCCTTTCGGTGGTGTTTCCCGGATGTGCGCCCTTCTCTGTGGTATTTTATTGTTGTTATCCGTTTAAATCAGTCTGGGGAGGGAGCTCCTCTGACCTCTTAAGTCCCTTACAACTCAAAGCTCGAGGGCAGGTTTGAACTCAGGGTTCCCTGCTCCCCAAAAGTCGCCTGCTCCCATGTGATAGGACTTGGTATGTTATTTTGGGGGGAAACTTACAGGAAATACTGTTACTGGTGATTTATTTGGCTTTATTGGGCATCCCCACGTCACCGCGTTGATTTATTTCTTTTAAAGATTTATTTATTTATGCGTACAAGCTGGGGTACAGGCCAGAGGTGTGGGGGTGAGAGGATTCCTCAGAGACAGAGTGGGGAGCAGAACAGGCAGATCCACTGAAATCCACTGCTGAGGGGAGCAGCGGGAGACAGGAGGGGTCTGCTGCCCATGTGGGTCATCTCCCTGGCGGGGGATCGAACTCGTGCCGTAGTGGCACTGGACAGCTTCATAGTTTTGTGCTCAACCCGTTGCGCCACCAGGGAGGCCCACCACATTGATTTTAGAACACTCCTACTATTCCGAAAAGAACGCCAGGCTGCGCATGAGCCCCAAATCTCCCGCCGCCGCCCCTGCCCCAGCCCACGGCAACCACCTGCCTCCGCAGACTCGCCCTCTCTGGGCAGTTCACGGAAACAGTCTCGTGTGATGTTTTCGAAGTCACAATCCAGAGAGCTGCCAGGCCCCTGGGCCTCGAGCCTGGGTGGGCAGCGCTGCCCAGACATGGCTGGGGGAGGAGCACGGAGCAGAGGCCTTTACGGACGGAAGGCGGGTGGGACGGGGGAGCTAAAAGTGCCTCGAGCCTGCTGAGGTGCCTTCCCTTAAGGGGGGAGATTACCCCATTAGCCGTAATCAAGAAATTCCACACTGATTAGTTTAAAATTCCTCTCTTGGGAGAGGTGAAAACTGCAATTAGGTTGGGTGTTAATTAAGTTTGGGTTCGCTGATGTGGGGCTTAGCACAAGCGACACCATTTTGGCCCTATTGTTTCTTCAAGCAACGCCTCCTCCTGGGCCCTGGGCCCCTCTCCAGGCCTCCTTTCCAGAGCCAGGAAGCAGGCAGCGCTGCGAATACGGGCCAGCCCTGCACATTCTGAGCGCCTGTCCCGGCCCTCACCCCAAACCGGGCAGAGAAAACCAGCATCCCGCTGAGCCCTCAATGCACGAAGGAACACACAGGCCAAGCGCTTGTCCACGCGGCGCCCGAGGGCAGCGAGGACGTGCAGTGGTCACAGCGTGAGCTTTCCCCACGCTGAGCTCTGCTGGGACCACGCCATCCTGTCTCCCGCCACTGCAGCAGCCGCTTCCCCTGCGGGCCCTTCCCGGACTCCCAGACTGCAGCACTTAGTGGCTCCCATTAGCCGGGAAGAGGGGAGGGAGCAGCTCCCGCTGGTTCTCCTCTCAGGGCTCCATTAGGGGGTGGACGTGGTGGCCACCGGCGAGGGGAGGCCAGCTGGAGGGCAAGGCCGCCCACGCCCTTCGGCCCGAGTTGCCCCCACTCAGGGCAGGGCTCTGGAGCTGGGGCCCTGGGCTCTTCCACCCCCACCCTGCAGGGCCCCGGGGGTCCAGGGCACGCAGGGCTGAGTGGCCGCTGGCCAGGCCTCCCCGGCCGCGGCAGTGCCCATTGCCAGGAGTATCTGGATAAACTACCAGGCTCCTGTGCCTGCGGAATATAAACGGAGGATTCCTGCAGGGGCGGGTGGGGACCTGCCAGGCACTCCTGGGGTGCTGGGGGGTGCTGGGGGGCCCTCTGGCCCCAGGGGCCACCTCCTCTGAAAGCCTCAAGAGCCTGGTGCGGGACGCGGGGCTCTGGCAAAGTTTCTGTGGTAAAAGAAGGGGCGGCTGTCGGACCCCCCAACCAGGAATCCTGCGGGATTTGAATCGCTGTGTTCAGACTGGGGGGGCGGGAGTCTCCAAGAGGCTGGGGACTTTAGGGCCACCTGCAGCTCCCTCCTGCGCCCCACAATCCCCAAGCCCAAGGGTTAATTAAAGGCTGGTGGGCTGGGGCTCCCAAACTTAAGGGGGTCTTCTGGAGCTCGGGGGGAGGCCAGGGAGCCTGGGAGGCGCGGGACCGGGGCTGGGGGTGCCGCCGCAGCGGGAGGAACTGGGGTGAGCGTGAGGCCTGCAGGGGTGGCGCAGTGTAAGGCGAGGGGCTGGGGCGGAGGGGAATGCAGGCCTGGAGGGGCGCCAGCCGGGCCCTGGGCTGCAGAGCCGCAGGAAGACTTGGGACAGCGAGGAGCCGGCCCGGGAAGGAGCCGGCCCGGGGAGGAGCCGAGGCCCGGGGAGGAGCCGGCCCGGGGCGGGGCGGCGGGGGCGGGCGCGGTCACGCGGGCGCGCGGGCGGGGCGCGCGGTACTTAGGCGCGGCGGCGGCGGCGCGCAGGCTGCAGGCGGGTCTCGGCGGAGCGCGGTGAGTGCGGCGGCGCTGGGCGGCCGGCGGAAGCGGCTGGGGCGGCTGGGGGGGCTGGGGGGGCTGGGGGCCGGGGTCCCGGTGCCCCCCGCGGCCCGGGCGCGGCGGCCCGACGCTCTCGGCGGTGGCCGGGCCGGAGACGGGCCCGGGCGCTGGGGCCGGGGCGGCCGGGCTGGGGCGGGGCGGGGCCCGCGGGGAAGGGCCGGGCGCGGCCCGCGGGGAAGGGCCGGGCGCGTCTCTGACCTTGAGGCCGCCCCGGCGCGCGCTCCGCTCCGGCCGCGGCCCCTGGCGCTGGCCGAGACGGTCGCGCCCTCCCGGGGCTGGGGCCGCCCCGCGCCGTCACCTGACAGCCCTGGGCCCGAGGCGGAAGCCGGAAACGAGCCTCAGCTGGGTGGCGTCCCGGGAGGGGTTAAATCCGCAGAGGGGACACGGGGTTCCTCGCGGGGCCAGCGGCCAGCCCCCCTCTCCTGGGAGTTGGGGAGATGTCACCCTTACCCCTCCACGGCAGCGCAGGCGCCCCGGCCGGCGGGTGGAGAGCAGAGCAGGACGGGGCCTGGGCGCCCCTCGCCTCGTTCACGGCCCTGGGACCCGGAGACCTGGGAGCGGCCTGGGGGGCCCAGAGGCTGAGGGGGGAACGGACCAGGCAGGTGCGAGTTGGATTTGCCTTCCCAGGGCTGGGTCGAGGCCTTCCCCGGCACCGGCTGCCGGTAGGCCTCCCGGGCTGGGCCCTCGACCTGCCCCAGAAAGCCACTCCCAGTGGGGACCATCTGTGGGGTTCAGCAGGAGGCCTGGCCCCTGGTCAGCTGGAAATCTGGTCCTCAGGTGCCCCCACCTGCGGCCGGTGGCCGAGACGCCAGCGCTGTGGCCCGGGAGAGGGCCGTGTGGGGCCAGAGAGCTGACCCCTGCCGGGCCACCTTCCTTCCCGGAGAACTCTCCTCTGGCAGCAGGGGTGGTGGCTCGGGCCGGAGCCCTGCAGAGAAGGGGTGCGGCCCCACCCTGGGGACGTGAAGGCACCCCAGAGAAGGCTCCGCTCGCACCTCCTGGGCCTGTCCCAGAGCGGGGTCTGTGGGGGCAGAGAGCCCCCTGCCAGGGGAGCCCCAGGGCTGTGGCTCCTCCCCCCATGTGGGGTGGGGGCGAGGGCTTGGGGGTCCCAGGCCCCGTGTCTGGGTTCTTCCCCACGCTGCGCCTGAGTCGGGTGGGAAGTTGCACACGTTTTAGGGTAAAAGCGTTTTGTGTTACCCTCAGTGCTCAGATCGAGGGGCGAGCACTTTGAGGGGAGCCTTGGATGGCCTGGGTGGTTGCGCAGACAGCCCCGTCCTTGCGAGAGGAGGACTGAAATCCCTTCGGGGATGAGCGCTCATCTCTGCCATCTGTTCTTGGCATAAAGAAAGTTCTAGAAAGATGGGAAGTGGAACTGTACAAAAAGGGAATTTTTGTAGGATCCAAATCGGGCACTTTCACATGACTCAGCCTCGCTTGGAGGGCCGGGCGGGGCTGGCCGGAGCGGCCACGGAGGCGCTCGCAGTGCGTTGTTCACCTGGCCCCACAGGTGCCTGCCTGCAGCTGCCTGGGAAAGGGCTCGTGGGCGGCGGATCGAGCCCCGGTTTATATTCCGCCCTCGCTGGCTGGCGGGGGCGCCCCGAGCAAACGCCTGTTTCGACTTTCACCAACCCTGTCTTTAACCTCGGCCTGCGCCCACTCCCTTGGCACAGCACCCCGAGTCTCCGGCTGGCGTGGGGGTTCCTTCTGCCCCGAGCCTGGTGCGGGCAGTGGCCCCCGCGGTGCTGGGGACAGGCCTGTGTCACCGCAGACCCAGTCTTAGCCGTGGCTGCGGGCGTGCGTGTGTGGGGGCCTTAGAGTGACTGCCCTGTGCCCCCAGAGCTGCCCGTCCGCTGGCCAGAGCTCCCCGCGGCTGGCCCTCCCACGCCCCCGGGGCCCCCAGCCCGCCCTCCAGCACCGCCTGCCTTGGCTAGCTGGGGCCTACGTCCAAGGACCGTTCCGGACTGTGCGGCCTGGGCGCTGGCGTCCCGCTCCACTCCCGACAGAAAGCCGAGGGCCGCGGTTGGTGGCGGGCAGGCCCTCAGGTGACCGTGCAGCCCCCCAGGTCTCCGGCCGCGGCCCTTCCGCTCGCTCAGCCCCGGTCAGGCCTCTTGGGCGCTGGCTCCCTCTCACCTGCCAGGGCCTCTGGAGCCACACAGCCTGGTCACTGCTGGTGCGGCAGGGCCGGAGGGGCCGCCGGCTGTTATCTGTCTGGGCCAGGCCAGTCACTTCGTCATCTAGATAAGGGGGCGTCACCCACGGGCTGGGGGACAGGCGCCCTGGGCAGCAAGCCAGCGGTGAGAACGCCTAGACCTTCTGCCCCGGATCCGGGGAGGCTGGCTGCCCCCGGCCCTCTGACCTGCGGCCTGACCTCGGGCGGGAGTGGACAGAAGTCACGAGGCTCCAGGTTTACGTAAGACCCGGGGCGGTGCTAGCCCGGGGCTCCGCGGCTGCTCCCCGCCCTGTCCACTTGGCCCTGCCGCCGCGCTGGGCGGGTGCTGTGTCCTGGCGCTGGACAGCAGAGGAGTCGGCATCTGAGGCCTTGTCTCCCAGCCCAGAGCTTTCCCCAACGAGGTAGCCCTTGCGGACAGCAAGTGAGCGGGCGAGGCCCGGTCGTCCTCCTGGTGACCAGCCTCCCTGGGGGCTGCACACGGGGACGGCCCCCCGCCTCGGCCCCTCCGCGTCCAGCAGCCCGGTTGGACGAGCTCTCGCTGGGCGCTGAGCCCGGGAGGCGAGGCCTTTCTGGAGCTCGCTTTTGTGGCTGCCCCGTTTCCCGTCGCCCCCGTGCCCGGGGAGGGGGCACCCCGCCGGGCCGCCTCGGTCCTTTCTACCTCCAAAGGCGAGGGCGGCTGCAGAGGCCTGAGGCCCCTCAGCACCTGGGCTCCAGGCCCCCCCAAGCCTCAGCACCCGGCAGCCGGCGACGGCCCTCCCAGTGCGTCTCGTGCAGGATGTGGGCCGCGGCCTCGGCCGTCCCGCGTGGGTGGGGAGCCAGGAGGCGGCCGAGCCGGTGGGTGAGTCACTGGGACAGACGCGCAGCTGTGTGCCCGGAGCAGGGTTGGGGCTGCCCGGTCGCTCCTCTTGGGGGGCCTGCGGGGCTTGCCGCCAGCGCCTGGCACCTTTTCTGGTCACGCTGCAGCCGCCCGGGGTCCAGCCCCAGGGAGCCTGGCTCTGGTGCCCCTTAGGGGAGCAGCTTTAGAGGGGCCTCTGTGTTGGCTCTTGGGGCCCCAGTGGCTTCTGGAAATGGACTGCTCGAGCCCGCGGCGCGTGTTTGTGAGGTGCAGGGCCTGACGCAGGGCCCGGCTGAGGCCCGGCTGGAAGGGCGGGGTCCCCATCGAGTGACTGAGGCCTCCCTTGTGAGGTCACACAGCGCCCACCAGTCTGGGGGTGTCGGGGCCCCAGCGGCAAGTCGGGGGCTCCCGGCGCCCTCCCTGGGCTGCCAGCCACGCCCTTCCATGGCCAGCGCTGGCCGTGGGGCCTTCTTCATTCCACTTTATTTTAAAATGTGGGGAAGCAGCACCCCCCAGCATCACAAGGGGCGGGCGCTTGTCGCCATCAGCAGGGCGGCCAGAACCCGTGGGGCGCCCTGGGGGCGAGGACTGGGCCGAGCCTGCTCACCCAGCTCCTTCAGAGCCCCCGCTACCCCAGGGCGGCCCCAGGGGACCCCCGGCCCGCAGCTGATTGCATTCAGGTTTGAGGGGGAGGACGAGGGAGCCCTTTTTTGGCTGTCTCGCTGGCCGAGGGGCAGGGGGTGAGGTGGAGCCTGGTCCAGCCAGGAAGCCCAGTGGACTCAGCCTGGGAGGGCACCTGTCCCCTCTGTGCCCCCTCCCAGGCCACCTGGCAGGGCCTGGGGCGCGTCGGTGCCTCTGAAATACTTTGTTCCTTCTCGGGCGATTCAAGGGGAGGCACAGAATTAATAAAAGGGAAGCGGCCCGGGAGAGGGGAAGCGAGAGCTGCCCAGCACCCCGCTGGCCCTGTGCTGCCCGGCCAGCTGCGGCCATGTCCGCACGCACAGGCCTGTGGTCGGGCGGGGAAGAGGCCGGGTGCTCCGGGACGGAGTGGCCTCGCTCGGGGTCTCAGGTCTGGGTCCCCGCGGTTAGCTGAGGCCAGAGCCTCGTTTCGATCCCGACCCCTCTCTGCGGCGAGTGCTGTGTGCGCCCAGCGTGAACTGGGCTCCCTGGCGCCGACCCGCAGCGGGAGAGGGGACGCCCCCGGCGCTTCTGACGCTGGTCAGCAGCCCCCACCCCACGTGAGAGTCTCCCCTTTGGGAAAAAAGTGAGACAAGGTGTCGGTCAAGGCGGGCACGGCTGCCTGACGGTGTGGACAGCCGGGCCCCAGGTGTCCGAGGAGACGCTGGGTGGGTTGGGGCTCACAGGTCTTCGTGGATTCGGGGGCTTGGGGTGCGCCTTAGCGCCAGCGGGGTGCTTCCTGGAAGAAGGGGGCTGTGGCGGGGGTGGGGGCGGCGAGGCTGGACTGGGCTCCGTTGCGCCCCGGCGGCCCCTGTGGGCTCTGCCGCTCGGTCCACCCGCTCACGTCTGGACGCGCCGCTGCCCGCTCTGGTCTCCGCGCCGGCTGGCGGCGCCGGGCCAGTGGGTGCAGGCCGGGGGCGGTGCCGGCGGTGGCTGCGGTGGCCGGGCCTGGCTGGTCCAGGGCGAGCACTGTGGCCGGCCGCGGGGGCTGTGGGCTGGCCCCCCACGGGCACTCGTGCCGCTTTTGTGCGACTCGCCGTCTGCGTGTTTTCCTGCTTGGGCTGGTCAGGGAAGGGCGAGAGGCGGCCCCTGCGTGGCCCGTCACCGTTTAGAGGCGGCTCCTTGCGTGTGGGGTCCCCGCTACCTCACGGGCGCCGCACCCTCTAGCCTACTGGCGTTGGCTGAAGCGTCTGCTCTGTCCGGGCGTCCGTCCGTCCGTGCTGCCTGTGGCATGTGCCGAGGGGCCAGGCACGGGGCTCAGCTGCTCCCCCCCAGGCCCCTGCCCTGCTTCTGGGGGCTGCTGGCCTGCTGCCCCGGCCTGGGTCAGCCTTGCTGCTCTCCGAGCTCCAGCTCCTTAGGCAGCCGTCGCCCCGGCAGCTTGCCCTGCGGGAGGCACGTCCAGAGCCCCGGGGAGCCTCGCCCGGCCTGCGACAGGCCAGGGCCCCGAGACCGGAGCCCGGCTCCAGCGTGGAGCAGGCCCTGGGGAGCCGTGCCCACTGCTCCCCCGCATGGGCCGGGGCCGGTGTGGTCAGGAGGGGCCTCTCTGGGGCAGGGCGGAGGGTGCCGCCCCGTGGCCTGACACCCGCAGGCCCTCCTCCAACACCCTCCCGCCGGGAGGGGGGTCGACTTGGGTTTGGGGGAGGCACGTTCGAGCCACAGCGGGGCCCGGTGGGCTCTGCGATGAGGCCTGGGTGGGCTTTACGCAAGAGGAAACTGAGGCACGAGGAGGCCAGGCAGGGCCAGGGCAGCACGGGGCTCCTGCTGGGGCGCCCTGACATCTGTCTCCGCCTTCCAGGTGAACCCAGGATCCAGGCCCCAAAATGTGGCGACCGCTGGCGGCTCTCAGCTGCCTGCTGGTGCTGACCGGCGTCTGGAGCTGGTCCGACTTCCAGCCCCTGTCGGACGAACTGGTCAACTACATCAACAAACGCAACACCACGTGGCAGGTGGGCCGAGGGGGCCCCCGTGGGGGTTGGGGTGTGTGCTGCTGGGGCGCTCTCCCAGCCTTTGAGCCCTGGCCCGGGGCAGGGGCCAGGCCTGAGGGGTGTCCGAGAGGCCGTGGCCCCCTGAGCTGGTCCCCAGGGCGGTGACCGCGGGCTGGTCTCTTCCAGGCAGGACACAACTTCCGCAACGCGCACCTGAGCTACGTGAGGAAGCTGTGCGGCACCCTGCTGGGCGGGCCCAAGCTGCCCCAGAGGTGAGGCCCCCGCTGCTGCTGGGGGGGGCACGGCCCCGGGCAGTAGTGCCTGACTGTTCCGGAAAGGCCTGCAGCGGCACTCGGGCTGCCCCGGGAGGCTGGGCCACTAGTGGGGGCCCACAGCGAGTGGGGCGCCCAGGCGGGCATTCGTGGGGGGCAAGACGTGGAGACCTGGACCCCCGAGGCCAGACCGTGTCTCCGGAGTCTGGACAGCAGCCCAGGAGCCCGCCGGCCCCACGCCCCTCCGCCCGGCTGCCCCTCGGGTGCGGCCTCGGTGGGCGTCAGCTGTTCCCACTGCTCCCAGAGTGCAGCTCGCCGAGGACGTGGTCCTGCCCGAGAGCTTCGATGCCCGGAAGCGCTGGCCCAACTGCCCCACCATCGGGGAGATCCGGGACCAGGGCTCCTGCGGGTCCTGCTGGGTGAGGCCCGTGGCGGGGGCTGGGCAGGGGCACGGCCGGTCTGGGCTCCCTGTGGCCCGAGCGGTGGGCACGGGCACAGGCCCGTGTTGGGCTCGGGGGGCCCGCTGGCCTGCCCCTTGCGCTCCGTCTGCCCCGCTCCCCGCGAGCCCGCGTGAGGCCCGAGGCGTGAGCCCGCCACGCAGAGCCCGCTGCCGGGCCGTCTGAGGCCGGGGCCCGCAGAGCTGGCGTGCGCCCTGGCCCGCCCCGCCCCGCCCTCACGCGGCCCCCCCGCAGGCCTTCGGGGCCGTGGAAGCCATCTCCGACCGCATCTGCATCCGCACCAACGGGCACGTGAACGTGGAGGTGTCCGCCGAGGACATGCTGACCTGCTGCGGCGAGGAGTGCGGGGAGGGGTGAGTGCCGGCCGGTGCGTCCGGGGCTGGCCCTGTGTGGCCGCTCGGGCGGCCCAGACCCCCGCTTCCACTTCCGGGGCTGAGTTTTGTCTCCCCGTTCCCACTTTCCTGCTCACGGAAGGGCCTCGGGCCCATCTTGTCTGTAGCTGGGGAGACGGGTCCTCAGAGCTCCCCTGCTGGTGCTGGCCTGGACTCCCCCACCCGTTCTTCCCAGGAGGCCTCTCCACAGCCAGCCTCCCTGTGGGCCCCTGGGCGTGGCCTCGGGCAGCTGCTGGGGGTGCTGGCTGGGGGGGGCACTCGGTGAGCCGCTGTTCCCCCAGCTGCAACGGGGGCTTCCCTGCGGGAGCCTGGAACTTCTGGACCAAGCAAGGCCTGGTTTCGGGGGGCCTCTACGAGTCCCACGTGGGTGAGTGTCCGCCCAGCCCGAGTCGGGAGAGCCACAGCCCCGTGGGCGGGTGGCGGCAGAGGTGCCCCGCGCGCGGCTGACACCCCTGCCCCCCAGGCTGCAGGCCCTACTCCATCCCTCCCTGTGAGCACCACGTGAACGGATCCCGCCCCCCCTGCTCGGGGGAGGGGGGCCGCACCCCCAAGTGCAGCAAGATCTGCGAGCCCGGCTACAGCCCCGCGTACAAGGAGGACAAGCACTTGGGTAGGGGCCGGGGGGGCTGCCCTGGCGTCCGGGGGGCCACGGGACAGAGAAGGGGCAGGAACGGTGCTGCCCTGAACGCGGCCTCACCTGGCTTTAGGGGTTCTAGCCCAGAATCCTGGGCGCAGCCGGCGTGTCAGGGCGTGCTCAGGGCCCCGAGCCCTGTCCGGCGAGGCCCCACAGGCCCGCGCGCCTCACCCCGCCCGCCCCGCAGGGTGCAGCTCCTACAGCGTCCCCAGCAGCGAGAAGGAGATCATGGCCGAGATCTACAAGAACGGCCCGGTGGAGGCGGCCTTCGCCGTGTACGCCGACTTCCTGATGTACAAGTCCGGTGCGTGCCGCCCGCGGGGCCCGCTGCAGAGCCCCCCGGCCCAGCCGCACCCCCAACACCCTGGCGGAGCCAGCGGGCCCCCCGCTGGCTGAGCCCCCCGGAGGAGCGGCTGTGCCGACACCCCAGAGCCAACTCTTGTAAAGCACAGGAGGCAGAATCATGACAAAACAGCCCCCCAGTGGGGAGGGTGGGGGCGGGGCTGGCCCAGCTGACCGGGCCGGGCCTCGCGACACCGAGCACAGAGCACGCCCCGAGTGTGGCAGGGACCCCGGGGCCTTTGCTGGGAGGCTGGGGCGCCTCAGAGCCCTGCTGGAAAATGAGCCTGGTCTTCAGTGGGGGCTGGGGTGCATGGCGGGGGCTGCGTCTGACCGCTGTCGCCCACCAGGAGTGTACCAGCACGTCACCGGCGAGATGATGGGGGGCCACGCCGTCCGCATCCTGGGCTGGGGCGTGGAGGACGGGACCCCCTACTGGCTGGTCGGCAACTCCTGGAACACCGACTGGGGCGACAACGGTGAGCGGCACCCCTTCCTGCTGAGACTGGGAGGGGGCTGACCTCCAACGCGGCCTCTGCTTGCTGGCGTGGCGCCTCCTGCTGGCCCAGGGGCCATGACGGGGTCCAGGGAGGCCGAGTCCAGGGCCCGCGACGCGGAGCTGGAACCCCCGGCGAGCTGTCGGGCTTTCAGGGCTGCGGCTGAGGGCGCCCCGCTTTGTTTTCCAGGCTTCTTCAGAATCCTCCGTGGCCAGGACCACTGCGGCATCGAGTCTGAGATCGTGGCCGGCCTCCCGTGCACCGACCAGTACTGGAACCAGATCTGAAGGCCGCTGTGCCCCGGCCCCGCACTCTCCCTCGCTCGCCCGGGGTGGGCCGGCGGCCGGGGCTGCCCCGTTCTGAGTTCAGGCGCGACGCGGCAGGCCGGAGACGCCCGAAGGACTGAGCCAGACCTCGCGTCCCCCTTCGAGCTGTCTCCGGGGAGACGCAGCCGAGGCAGGCCGCTCGCCCAGCGCCAGGCCTCCCCGGGACTGCGGCACGGCCCCCCTGTACCCCGGGAGCACGGCAGACGGGGCTCCGATGAGGGCTCAAGGGCGAGGAGAGCGGAGTCCAGAGACGGCCCCGCGCGGCCGGCAGCTTCTAGACCGGCCGTGTCCCCGGACTCTGCCCCGCCAGCCTCTGGCCTCGCCCTTGAGCTCTGCTCCCCGTGACCTCAGCTGCCTGAGCAGGAGCCTTGGCCGCCTCCCGACAGGCTCGTCTTCGCCCGACCGCTGCCGGGACCCAGCTTGGAGCAACCACTGTCTAGAAACCGCCACGTCGCCCTGTCATACCACGAAGAGAATGTGCCAATAAAAGGTTTCTCCTCCGCCGTGACGTCCGTGTCTTCCTTCCTGTGAGCGCGAGGGCCTGTCCGGGGCCGCGGCTACCGGCCTCCTTCCCAAAAGCAGCGTCCTCGGGGTGTGGGTGCCCCAGATGCTGGCCTGGGTGCCCCAGGGAGCCGGGCGTGCACAGCGAGTCCCACTGCTAGCTCCTGCGCCCAGGGCCCAGGTGCCGGCAGGGCGGCCGGCGGTGCTGTTCCTGCCGTGGCTTCGGTGCAACTCGCGGGCCGGGCACCGTTCCTGGGTGGCCCTTTGAGCTCGGGCTCGCTGTGTGCTGCCTTGACCGCGGCTCGTGCAGACACGAAGCCTTCGTGATAAACGAGCAGTTTCTGGGAACACCTAAGAGCTGAACAGCCCACACCCCGGGCAACTCAGACCCGGCCATTCTCCCTCAGGCGCTCAAAGGCTTCATACAGTGTGCGCCCCGACTTTGAAGCCCTGCACCTGAGACAAGTCCCCAAAACACTAGATTCGAAAACCAGCGGGACACAGAGGGACAGTGAGCTGAGGACCAGCCCTCCTAGGGCCGCCTGCCCAGCGCAGCAGCCGCTGTGGCCCGGACCCGGAGCGCAGCGGCGTGGTCAGCGAGGCCGGGGCAGGCGCTCACACGAGGAGCCGCGGGGCCTTCCGGCCAGGCGCACGCAGCCGCCACACTCCTGGGGCAGCCGATCTCCGGGGCACGCGCGGAGGCAGCCAGCACCGGGAGCTGCTCTAGTCCCCGGGCCTGTAACAGTGCGTGGCCAAGGGCAGCCCAGCACACCCCAGCTGCGAAACAGGCCTCGCTGCTCGGCCGGGGCGCCCTCTGCGGACAGGCCCCAGAACACCGCCCGTGGCGCACCCGGGCCTGCGGGGGGCTCCGGGGACAAGTGTGGTGGACACAAACTTGGGGCTCCGCCTCCTCGCAGCTCGCCAGCATCTCCCAGAGGGCACTTCCACGACACTTGTCCCAGCCCAGTCTTTCGTGGGGCCACCCGGGGACCCCAGGATCGCCCGGTAGCCACTGTGGCCCCAAGGAGGGTGTGTTCCAGGTGTGAGACGCTGCTGCCCGCGCCCAGGGCCTCCCTCGGGGACACGGCAGGCCTTGGCACACCCGCAACGTCTGTGGCTGTGAAAACCGGGCTTCTCAAAGGCCAAAAGGAGGGAGGCAGCAGCTGTGTGACGGGCGCGCAGCAGCCACGCGGCCAAGCCTGAGGACGGCAACCCTTCGAAGAAGCCAAAGTCGTGGTGATGAAGCTCGTCGCCCACGTCAGAGAAGAATGGATGGGCAGTGACGACGTCCGCAAAGTGGGGAAAAGTCTAACAAAGTACCCCAAAGCAGCCCCAGAGCGGAGAACGCAGCGACAGAAATGCGCCGCCCGGCTTCTGGCGGGCTCCATGAAGCAGAAACGGCAGTGAGCCCGGACAGACCCCACAATCAAAGCAGCACAGAGAGAGAGAGTGAGGGCAGCCTCAGGGGCTTATGGGGCAGTGCCAGGCAGGCTAACCTTTGCATTAACAGAGATCCCCTAAAAAGAAGAGCCAGAATAAGGGGCAGAAAAAAAAGTTACTTGGAATAATGACCGAGAGCTTCCTTAACCTGGGGAAGGAAACATACCCAGATGCAGAAAGCCAGAGATTTCAAAAAAAGATGAACCCAGAGATAGCCCCACCAGGACATACAATTAAAATGCCAGAAATTCAAGACAAGGAGAGTATCTTAAAAATAACTAGTGAAACAACTAGGGGAACCTTCCATTAGACTAAATCAGCAGAAGCTTTGCAGGCCAAAAGAGTGGCATGATGTATACTGAAACTGCTGAAAGAAAAACTCTTCTGAGCAGTAATACTTTACTTGGCAAAATTATTCCTTCAGGGCCTCCCTGGGGGTGCAGGGGTTAAGTCTCACCAGCTACTACAGCACAAGTTCGATCCCCGGCCAGGGAGCTTCCCACAGGGCGCAGCAGACCTCTCCTGTCTCCCCACTGCTCCCCTCAGCAGTGGATTTCAGTGGATCCGCCTGTTCTGCTCCCTGCTCTGTCTCTGGGGAATCCCCTCACCCCCCACACCTCTGGCCTGCACCCCAGCTCTTGTATGCATAAATAAATAAATCTTTAAAAAAAAATTATCCGTGCAGATTATAGGAGAATTTTTCAGACAAGCAAATGCTACGTTGCTCATAAGCACTAAAGTGACTTTACAAGAAATGTTAAAGAAACTTCTTTACACTTTGGTGGTTAAATATGACCAAGAAAAGAAGAAAGTATAAATCTCACCAGTAAAAGGCAAAATAAAATCTGTAACGACCTAGCAATGTAAAGGCAGTAGGTTATCACAGAGCTAGCATGAAGGTTAAGAGACAAAGTAGTAAAGTAATTATAGCTTCAGAAAATACTTGTAAATTCTATGTGATAAAGGGTCAATATCCAAAAACTATAAGTAATATATAAACAATTCATGCAACTCAATGGCAAAAAGATAACCTAATTAAAATATGGGAAGATCTGACTAGACAATTTCCCGAGGCCACGCAGGTGGCCCCCGGGGGCCTGGAAGGAGCTCAGTCTCACGGACCATCCGGGACCCACGCCCCAGTGAGCTCCCTGCGCACAACTGGTAAAATGAGCGGCTGCTGTCGAAAAGACAGAAGCAACAGGTGTTGGTGAGGCCGAGAAGAAAAGGGACTCGTGAACTGCTGCTGGGCAGAGGATTGGTGCAGCCATATGGAAAAGCGTGGAGGTTCCTAAAAAATTTAAACTAGACCGTCCAAACCATCCAGCAGTTCAGCCTCTGGGTACTTAACCCAAAACAAAGACACGAACTCAGAAGAGACACGCCCCTCTGTGCACTGCAGCGCCCCTTACAAGACCGAATGCGGACGCCCACGTGTCCGCGGGCGGTGGACGAAGCGCTGTGCTTTTACAGACTACGGAATCCCGTCGCCACAAACGGCCTGGGGGCTCGCCACGTGTGGCCATGTTAATCCCAGCGCGCCAAATCAGAGAAGAGGAAGGTGATTTATG